>ML218354.1:29590-50570 GCA_004785975.1 Popillia japonica
AATTTTGTTCCTAAAATCTTAAAACAAAATGTTTTAAGATTAAAACAAAAGGTTTGCTACATTTGATGAAATTTTTAAATAAAAATAATTTACAACATCTAGCAAAACTAGTTCATTGGTTTTTAAAAGTATTTATATTGGTTTTTAAATAAAGGTAGTTTCAATTTATGCACGTTGGAACACTAATGAAATGAGAGAGAGAAGCTTTAAGGCGCTCGTACGTAAAAAGAATGAGATGCAGTATGACGCGGTCTTTGTATTTGTGAAAAGGTTGATATTGGCGGTAAAACATCGATAAACACCACGTACTACCTACCTACATATTTCGTTTGATTTTGTATAAAATTATTGCTAATTGTAGTACAAGCAATTTACTTAATGTTACTATAAAATATAGTAAATTGAAGTATAATAATAGGTACTTAATTTCCAGGAATAAATTTATTGTTAAATTTAGTAGCTATGTTGCTGTCCTATATATAGCAATAAATTATACTAAAATGCAGTAGGTATATTTATACTTATAAATACTATAAATTTTTCTCCGTGTGCTAGGGCTTTGTGGGCGCCCTGAACGTACTGGTCTAACTGTTGTACTTCTTTCGGTATATCGTTTGATGATAAGTGATACAACTGAGTTTCTGATGTCAAACAGCTTAGTAATAACGCTTCGAGCTTCTCCTTTTTGATGCATTTTCACAATTCGTGATTTTAAATCGTTGCGATACACTTTTTGTGACATATTGGACAAATGCGTTGTGACTTCACCGTACAGCACAAAAGCCAATATAAAACTAACTTCTGTAATAAGTGAAAATCACGGAACTAGAGACTTTCTTGGGGATGTATAGTAAAAGTTGCTTAACTTTTGTCGCGCTGAAATTTAGTAAAATTCAATTATTCATTGATTTTCATAGAATAAAGTTGATTTACGAAATATTATTTTTAACTATATGTGTATTATATTTGTAGTTTCAATGTTATTAAATAAATTTATCACTTCCTTTAATATTGTTAGCGCAATTATCTCTAATTGTTATACAACCATGCAGTTGCTTAACTTATGTCCGACACTGTATGTATAATACACTAGCAAAATATGGGTTTAGTGATGTGTTTTAGATTGACGATCTGCAATGTCTTCTACCTTTGATTTACATACACTTTTGCACTGGGTTCGAGCATAATATATCGCTTCTGGAATAAAATAAAAAGATAACTTGTGCTCTATCTTCATAGTCAGCGCAAAAGTAGACGTATGCCAACGAAAGTGTTACAGAACAACTGCTTTCAAGTATTAGTGGGCAATAAAGAAGAAAATATAACAAAAATGACATACTATTGTGATAAAAAAGAAAGTGAAACACATATTCTATACAGACAGTGAACTTGAAAAAATGCATGAAGCATGGATTTGAGGGACGAAGCGTTGGATGACTCAGACGCCGATCCAGATTACCAAGAAGAATTAGAAACATATGATAATGACAGTAACGATTCAGAGATATCAGTTAGTGCATTGGCTCAATCAAGTACAAGTAGAACTATTAGCCTATCTTTATTACCCCAACCAAATCCTAAGCTAGCCAGTCAGTCACCACCGCCTCATTCAGGAAATATGTTTGACAATATTGTATGGACCGATCCTATTGGAAATTAGAAGATATTTCAATTTATTGGATCCAGTGGAATGGATCCGACAATTGGTTGGATTATGGCGTTGGCCGACCCAATAGACTAGTTTGCTCTGTTCTTGAGTCCTTAAGTATACCATAGTGTGTGAGACAAATCTCTATGCAACACACATTTTAGAGAAAAGTGACGCTGGTCCAATTCACGTTTACATGGCTGGATTATTTATTAAGAACAGTAGTTTAATTCAGTGTAAGACAAAAGTCTTTTAGAGCTAATGAAAATATATTAGACGACTCTTGCGAATCCTCGACGCATTGTTGTTTATTGCATGATGCTTGATTTGTAGCTAATGATAAGGAATATTCTCCGTAAGGAATATTCTCCGTATTTGTAATACCGTTTAAAAATATATCTGCTCTTTTATACCAAAATAATTTTGGCTCGTACAGTTCCCATTCCAATTTTGCTTGATTTGCAAAGCAATACATAATATTTTTTGTACGTAGTTCTAATAGTCTTGATTTTGTTCTTATCAGCAATAGTAAGACCAGAAATTTCTATTTCCTTGACAACAGAACTTAAAGCATTTTCTCGTGCATCTCTGTTTTTATATTCTTCCATACGGTGATTCCAAAGACAATCATGCTTATGATATAGTAGTTATAGTTAATTTCATGATAACACTTTCAGACCACTTCAGGCTCATTCTCTTATTTTATTATAGATAATTTGCTCTAATATTTTAAATTAAAAAACACACGTGTACCGCCGCCAGTTGTAAGTATACTGTACAGCCAACATAAGTTGGCTGTCTAGTTCACACGGTTCTAGACAAGTTTCAACTCGAAAGCAATTTGTTATGACTCATCACTTGAACGACAAAAGTTTGACTGGATCAAACTTTTCTTAATCAACTACAAAGTTGATCAACTCTATTGAAAAAAAAGGTTCTTACGTCAGTTTTGTCGATCAACTAAAATTGGTCAATTAAACTCGTGAGAACGCGCCTTATCCTACGGACTCAAATCGACAGTTAGATCAGTAGCGACCAGCCGGTGAAAGTTGTCCGAAGTGATTGAAAAGTCAGCAGTCGACCGAGGAGATTATGCCCTCCATAGGTTGGGATGCGCATGATACATTACTAATTCATTATCTTCAAAATAGAAAGTAAAAATTATAAAAAAAGTGTTGCCAACCTCAACAGTTGGTTGATCAGTTGTCTTGTTGGTATGAAATGTATGGAACAACAGACATTGTTTTGATCTCACCATAAGCAAACAACCTAGAATTGATTGCCCGATATTTTTGTATACACAAACTATGATGTGGCAAATTTTTACCTAAGCGTATTAAAGTAAGAAAAAAATTAATGTTACATTGTTCTCTAATTTATTTATCGTATTTACTACAACAACGAAAAGGCCCATGCGGATGTCTCCTTGGGTGAAGCGACAACTTCCTTAAAGTCTTTGAAGTACGATTTATTGTAACATAGCCTCCACTTTCCTTCAACAAATCATTGTGGTATTTATTGAATCAGTACGTATAAAGTTTTTGTGCTATTTGCACTGAAAGTTCATATTTAATTTTTTTTAATGTATTTCTGCATACTTCATGAATTACATAACATTGTCTGAAATATTTTGTGTGAAAATAACATCGATTAGTATTCATAAATAGTCATCGCGTAAGAAATTTAACAATCGATAAATTGTTGTTTCATCGACGAAAATCTATATCTTGGAAAATTTTGGTATACACGCTGAACACACGGATTGGGAAGTAAACATCGCTACAAAACGAATCACTGGCACGGAACTAATTTGGCATTGACATTGCGTATACTCAATGGAGGTCCCTGTGATTTTCCCATAGTGTGATTGGTCTTTTAAATCAGATTGTATTTTTGTACTGCGCAGTAATAAAATTTAACAAAAAGTAATTAATTTAATGAGCGGATATTGTATCATGATAATGCGAATTATAAACATTGAAACGTTGCGAATAAATTTTTGGGAAAAAGTCTGAGCATATCGAACCAAGGAAATTATAGAAATTTATAATTTTAAGTAATATATTTGACAAACAGCTTTTCCAGTAAAATAAAATTATCAACATAACGGTTTGCATTCCAATATAATAAATGATAGCTCACGTTACTTCGAAATAAACATGAATTTTACATTAGTTTTAATGAAAGTTAAGATTAATATTCCCGTTACAACAAAACAATACGTATGTTCAAACTTATTTTAACTAGTCTAGAATAATATTGGCAAGTACCTGAAAGCAAGTGGTCTTGAAACGAACCGTTACTTAATAACCAACGAACGCAATAATCTAGTAAGCGTTTTGTTACTACAAAATATTGTCGTTGTTTTGGCACATTGGTCTAGTTTTTTTGCGAGCATGTGGTTGTATTAATACGTTTTAAAATTAGATAGTCTCGATGAGCGCTTGGTGGCGCCTAGGAAAGTTTCTATGTTTATAATTCAATACGCTTTTGACATACTATCATTAGGCTAAATTTAGAACGTTTCTTTCGTTTAGAGTGCGAGCGAACTCAATTCTATCTGTATACATACATGTATGTATACATCATAATAAACAATGAAATGTCTGAATAAAATTTCGGGATCAAGCCGTTACGCTTTGTGATATCGAGGATGCCGGTTTTGCGTAACTTGTGTTAATATGATTATGCTAATCCTTATCACAATCGGGATTAAGATGAAGAGGGACTTGTTTATACTGCATAACGGCTTAAGAATGTTGGCGCCTATATAAATATTATTTTATTAATCAAAAAAGCAAGTGTTTAAAGCTATCCTTAGCTTTGTCAACTTGACACCTCATTGTGTCATGTTTATGAATGTATCTTACATATGTATATAGATCGAACGTTGTGCAAAATTATTAGGATTAATCATGCAGAATTATAAACAGATTAGTATCTCTAATTGCAATATGTGTATGTATGTATGTGTATGTATATTATAGTTAGCTGATGATTATTATTCACTAATGCTTTTGTCAAAAATGATGTACCATTGATTTAAGTATAAAAGTAATTTTTTTGACGGTTATTTCACGGTTCTTAACTTAGAATGATGTGATCAACTGTTCAATATTAAATAAATCGCATTAATGTTAGAGACTACCTTGAAGTAGGCCGGCAGATTATTATAAAAACTGAAAGCTTTTTTGCACTTAATCTCGTTAGTAAAATGTGATATTTGATAAATAACATTGTATATTGATTTTATACTAAGTATTAAATTTATGATTCATCGTATTTATACATATAGAATTCTTTGAACGTTTTTAAACGGCGTATTTCATAGGGCTTGTACTTTTTTTGGGTAAAATAAGAACACAGTATATATGTATAGTAAGACTACCGACTGCGGGGCAGTGGGTTTGTCGCCACACTACAATGCATGAACCGACTAAAACCAACTGTTTTTATTAGTGGTATAACTGCAGCAGTTACCAAACAGTGTTGCTTTTGTCGGGTTATAACTGAAACTCTATGTGTGTTTGTGTGTGGTAATGGTACAAGAGTATGAGACTTGAGATGGGTCTGCTTACTACTGCGACCACAGATATGTTTTGTTGAGTTAAACCTTATTGAAAGTAAGAAAAAATAGAATGTTGATTTAAATTAATTGAAATAAATCACTTATCACATCACTAATTAAAATCATTGAAAAACATTACTCGCCAGAACAGTGGTATACATGCTGCGGCACAATACAGGTAACTCTTTAAGCTACATTTGGCAATATCTGAAGGATGCAAATCAGGGTTTTAAATGTAAGTCTTTGATTAATAATTTTTAAACCGGGACACAGTAGTTCAATACGTTTGATTACCTCTGTTTGTACAACATATTAAAAGTTGCTATGGTTTGTACACCAAGCTTTCGCAATTGTTTTGTCAAATAATGGTTTCTGGGGGTTAGAGTTTCTAACTAAATAAGATGATAAAGATCGGGTAGTTTTCAATTTTTTCGGCACTAAGTTTTTAGTCCTTGTTGTTACAATTCCTTTTTTGTTTTGGTACAGGTTCGGTTAATATATTAATCTCCGCCTTTGAGTCTATCCTATTCTTTTGGAAAACAGTGTCACCGCTTTTAATGGTGTCAGTTTCTGTAATTATTAACCAGAAGAAGAATGTATTGTGCATGTAATTTTCATAATACTTTTCCAACCTCTACAAAAATTCTTAAATGTGTTCTTCGTTTGCTAGGCTTTTCAATAAAACTAGTCTCTTCCTGTCAGATATTTTAATTAAAACATTGCATACTTTATAACCCTCAGAACAAAGAATGGTTTGAAACCGGTATGAGTTGACTAAGCATTGACTAAAATACAAACTTTTAAAATATTACAACAGCTAATATCTGAAAAACTATGAGTAGTGAGCCGATGGGCATGCGACAAGTACCTATGATGTCTACTTTTCATTTCAGCTTTAAATATAACACCTTTATTTTTCAATCAATATTTGTCATTTAAATTGATTTTTTAAGATGTGGCCGAAACTTTTAAGTCTGTTTCATACAAAGCTAAATGTATGCAAAATTTTTTGAAAAAATGTTTAACACATTGCAACCAGAAAATTAGATGAAGTAACTTACTATACTAGATTTTTTGGTAAACTAGAACTTATGGTCGAAAGGAAGCATAACGATGGAGGCTTTATATGTATACCTAGAACGTAAAATGCTGCAACCATAAATTATTACTGCGGTTAATTCGAACAGTGTACCATAAGAGTCGGTTCGTTTTCTTACATCTATTGTATCAACTATTCTGATAATTTCAGATAGGTAATGTAGTAGATTGTTTATTTGTAAGGAAGAAGAATTGCAGGCGCCTGTACTGAAATGAATGGATATGGAAGATATGTTACATGTAATATAATATAAAAAAACAAATGATAAATTTGATTGATCTTCTTACGTTACGTAAAGTTGAAAAATGAACAAAGTAAGGAAGAATTTATAACAATAATAGACACATATGATAAGGTGTCTGTACATCCACTTATCTGTTATAATAAAGTATCTTTGCAAGATAAGCTATAGTAAATATTATGCATGATGTTTTACAAAATTATAGTTTATATAAAGATAATGCTGGAAAGTAGTCTTAAAAAACAGGTTTAACACAGAACACAATCTATATTGAGGTACTGCACCTGCAATATCATAGCAATCGTAAGTCTAGGTTCAACCCGTGTAAAATACAGCTATGGAAAAATGTATGGAGCACCTATTAAATTAAAATGAAATATCTTTAAAATACTGCAATAAATTCTATAAAATTGTTTGAAATATAATTCTTTAACTTATTGAATGTGTACAGCAACTTATTTCTAAACAAAACCTATCATAAAATGCTCTTTGCCACACCGCGAAATAGACTACAGAGTGGTTCACAAGTAATGATGTTCCCCTGCTTCCATGGCCTTCTTAGTCTCCAGACTTATCTCCGATAGAAAATTTGTGGGCAATACTAAAGCAGATAGTATCCATTTACAAATGTAAATCAAAAAGAGAACTAAAGGAGATAGTTTTTGACGAATGGAGAAAAACTCCCGTCAGCTTATGGAAGAGACTTATGAACAGTGCGCCCTAAGGAGTTCGTGCAGTAACCAACGCACGATGAGGTGCCATAAAATATTAAAGAATATCTTTAAAATTGTTAATAAAGTTAGATACATATACTTGTTCGCTTTTAATTTTCGTTTATAACATTTAGAATCTTGAGCAATGTATAGGGTGCTCCATGCATTGCTCTATAGGTGTATATTTGCACTTGGAATTGTTACTTTGATATGAGTTACCTGGGTTGCGTCAAGATTTTATTTATCTACAGCTTCTCAAGACATTTTATGGATAAAACTTAGCTTGAATCTGTATAACAGCTGTGCTCATCCAGCTGTAGTAATATTTTCTCTCTAAATCGGCAGAACCAGTTTTATTAAATATTTCCGATAGTTAATACTCTTATAATTGTTTAATTGCATTAATTATTATTGAAAACGTCATAGACATGTCTTTTGCAGGTTAACAATAGAGTGATGCATTTTTATTTGTGTACTGCTAATAGCAAATGGTTCGTTAACCTTCAGCAATAAATCGTCGGAAGTTTCTTCTTCTGCTGTACGTTGTACCCGGGATATAAAATTTAACTTTATTGCTCGCAAAAATCGTATTTACGATCAGCGAATGGGCTTTCAAACTAAGTAAGTGAAATCTACACAACGAATAACTTCCATCACGAGTTTCATATAACACATGGTTTCTATTCCTTATGTATAGTTACTTATAAAAATTCTAATTCGCCAACGATCACTTTAACGACCTGTAGAGAGATGTGCTATTTTTACTTCCATTCGCTGCATACTTTCCAGCCTGCTTCATGCATTTTGAAAGGGTCTGCTACGCATTTTTTTTTGCTTTCAGCTTACCGCGAAACGCTACAGCTAGATGGATACTTATTCCAAAGAAAGAGGGTGTTTAAAATAAACATATACGAATAGGGAATACGCATACCTAAAAGGAATTCTATACATTATGTGATTATGTTAAAATGCTTGGGAAGACATTTACTTCTCTATTTTCGTTGTTTTATTTATCTATTCTTTTTTTCTGGTTTTCTGGAGATGGTTTATATTTAGAGATGTGAAAATAAAATTGATTCCTATCTGTTTCTAAAATATCATTAGTTATATCTCCTAACATCATAAAATATGATACCCTGCCGCCTTATCTTACAGATGTTTTGTGTATAGTTCTTGATCTCGTGTTACAAGTAGTGATTGTAATTCCTAGACGAGTATTTTGTGTTTTATATCGTAAAATTTTCCATGGTTTCAGATCAAGTTACAGTATTCAGGAAAAAATAAATAGGAAGTATGTAGTACCATGTAGTATGCAGTACCCGTCTAAATAGTATGGAAATTTTCTATTTTATGAAAGATTAATAGTAAATTGAGTACTAATACAAAAAATGTACCTGCACGTAAACAATACCTGGTGCACAATACACCGTTGCTTTCTTATTTGCTTGCTGTTACTTTTGTTGGAAGATAGATCTTCCAAATATTACAAAGTAACAACTACAAAACAAGTTGTTGTATTTTGTTAGAGAGGATGCTTTCAGAAACTGGAGTGTTGTAACAA
Organism: Popillia japonica; assembly: GCA_004785975.1. Classification (NCBI taxonomy): domain Eukaryota; kingdom Metazoa; phylum Arthropoda; class Insecta; order Coleoptera; family Scarabaeidae; genus Popillia; species Popillia japonica. Next base: position 38,421 of record ML218354.1, read on the forward strand.
ATTCTCTTATAGTTGGCACCAATTTTGTTACTTTTACAATGGAAGGTTTGGAATAAATGGCGAATAATATGTAAATAAAATAATTAATAGCTTAATTTAAGTTTACAAGTAAATACAACTAATTTAAAATCAAAACAAGCAAGCCGCAGTCCCAACATTTTAGCAGCATAAGAGATTGGATACGGATTGTCAAAACATTTTTAAATTTAATTAGGAAAATTTCAATCCATGAAAATTGTCAATTACTTTTCTAGAGACCTTTTGAGTTTTAATACTTAATTTAAATATCCATAATTACTTTCTTTTGCTACATCCCAAGATTCCTTATCCTGAAGTATTAAGACTACTTATTTAGTAAAATACAAATTCGCGAATGAAAATAAATTCCTAAGATATGCAAAACAATAATGTGTGATAAAAAGCAAAGTTAGTCACAAAACAACTTTTTTGTATTACTAGCATTGGACAAAGAGTAGTTACATTTCACGTCACATTTGGTAAAAGTTCATCAGAAGCGTTCCGGCTGATGCAGGAAGTGTATGGAGGTATGTAGTTGTTTGAGCAGTACAACTGTTTTCCTGTGGCATAATAATTTTTGGAAAGGCTTAGCCAGGTTAAGATATTATAATTATGAAGGAATAGCAATTTCTAAGTAGACACCAAAAATGATCAAAAAAGCAGATTGTTTCAAATGCAAATGAACTTAATAGGTACTTTTGCTAAACAACAGGAAATAAATGATAATAATCATTGTTTATGAGGATTTGGGCAAAACAATGGAGTGCCCAAAAATTTATTGTACACACTTTAATAGATACGCAAAATTCCAAAGTAGTTGTTGCAGCTATCAGCAATGATTAATACTTCCTAAAATCAATTGTTTCCGGTGATGAAACAGTGGTTTCAGTAGGATCTGAAAACTATGCGGCCAAGTGCAGACTGGAACTCACCATAATCCAAGAAAATGTGGAAAGTGCAATCAAAATTCAAAACAATGTTCCCTAGATTTTTCGATAGCAAAGGGCTCGACAGGAAATTTGTTTCGACTGAAGATAGAATTACTAGTAGTTTTGATACATCTATTGACCAAAATTCGTGGCGTCAGACCTTACTGATTGTTCGTCAATTTTTGACCCTGAATTAAGTCTGTGTGTTGTCATTGGTCTAGTGCGACCTTTATCTGTATCCAAAACTGAAATTTAAGTTGTAATGATTTTTTTAATAACGTTTTCTGTCATCACAACAGCTACAACGTAAGTACTGAAGATAATATCACAAAATAAGCTAGAAGACGCCTTTGAATGGCTGTTGTGTTGCTGTAAGAACTGGAGGAAAATATGAAAAAAAATGGGTTCTGGTTTCAATTATATTTCATAGTTTATTTGTCAGTCACAGTCTGTATATACAATCCAATTTATCGAAAATCAATTCTATGAAACTATTTATTATTGATAGTAGATCTAATTTGAATTCTATAGTAGTACAAGGTATCCATAGATTTTTCTAAAGTAAAACATTAAAGACCACACGATTATTACTATCCATCTAATTAACTGCTAACAACCAACATGTAGTGCATTATCCGACGAAGTGATGTAGAAGATAATTGAAAGTTACTTAAGTGTCACTTATCGTTATTTCTCTACTACTGGTTATACTTCAAATTTGTTTTAAAGAAATAAGTGTTACTTGTCACAGATTAATTTAGTACCTAGAAACCTAGTGTTATGATTTTTTAAAAATAATTTGCCTTATTACTTTTTTTAATTCCTCTTATTTAGACAAGAGCACCATCACTATCACATTTGAAATAGGGGTTAAGTGTCATTTCCGCCAACGAGGCTGTTTAGTCTAACCGCACGGCATGGTACGCAGATGGCGCTGATGTGTGTTCGCGTTGTGAGTATATGAGTAATCGTTAATGTCTGTGTCAATTAAATGAATGAATGACCGGCATTCAGATGTTCTTTTCATTGTTTTTGCTGATACCATCCTTGGTTTCTTTTTTTGTTACTATTATTAGAGAAGAGGCATAAATATAGTGTGAAAGGATAGACCTCTTTTTGTAGCTGCTGTGCTGGCACGTCTTTAGTATGCTGTTAATGCGTCTGATGGGCGTAATGCGTATGTATAATCAAAATAAATGTTTGCTCGGAACGATGCGATGGTCCTGGGATTAATATTGAAGATGGGTTGTTTTATGGATATTTATAGAAATTGTCGGAAAGATTAAAAATAATTACCTGATAAATACAACATGCAGAAGGTTGTTAACTCCATTTGTCGTCATATCATTCAAGGAAAGCTGGAACGTAATCTCAACTAGATAGATTTACGAACGAAGATGGCAGTCGGACGTTTTGTATCATGAAGTAACACATGTAGGTACACAGGTACGATGTACATGTTTTAGATTGTCAGCTAAACCTTTTAAAGACGGCTAATTTAATATTTAAAAAAATGTTTGAAAATCTAAACTAAAATTCAAGTCATTTTGTCTCACGAAATCAAAGAGTTAATGACTATGTAATGATATGGGACTAATTTTCTGACGAAATAGGAACACAATTATGCAGTTTTCTAATTCTAGTGGTAATAAGAGCTGACTGGAAGAAAATAGATCTACTTGGCACAACTTCAACAGCGTTTCAGGAACCTAACTTTCGGCAACGTAATCTCGTAACAAAGCAATGAACACACATTTAAGCGAAACAAAAATTACAGAGCAATGACTGTAGCGGCAGGCTTGACAAATATTACAGTTTTGGAAGCCGGTGTTATTGAGTTCCCACGAAAATGCCGGATCGTGTGTTTAAATTAGACTTTTCCGAGCTAGTAGTGAATGTGGAAAACCAAAAAAAGTATTTGAAAGGTACGTTAAAAGTTCGAACAATTATTTGTCACCTGCTTTCTTCAATAGAAATCCATGAAATAGAGTTATATTTAGAAAGTTTCCAAGAGTATGTGATTGAAAAAAAAAGGCAAATGTATGTCTTGCTAGAAGTGGTTGCTTGTAAAAGTATGTAAAAAGTGTATCTAAAATTAATTAAAAAAATGTATATCTTAATTTTTAGTAGATCTACTTAGATATGTTGTAGCGTTTAGTTACTTTCATGATACAACATGGTGCAACGAACTTAACTGGTAGGGCGACTTTCTTCGTTTTCATAACAACACTAATTTTTGATTATCTGAAACCCAAAAGTGATAATGAATTATGAAAGTAAACTTAGTCAGTTATTTATCTGTTTCAGAACAGAGCAAAAGATGGTAGTAACGTTTGTCTCAGTCTTAGGACATGTAATTGCATTTCATGTGCAAGATTGAACATCGGCTAAAGCAGATTGATACGTAACTTGGGAGTACGGTTTCGATAATGCAAGTTTGTGGATAGCTACAAAGTCAATTGAGTTTTTGAAGTAGCAAAATATTAAATTATTACACCATTGCCATATAGTCCTGATCTATAAACCCCGATGATTTTTACCAAGATCAATCAATAGATGGTTTGAAAATAGCTATTTTGACGATCCCAATAGAACCCTGAACTAACTCCTTTAACAGTTAGTTTGAACTAATGCAGATATGCATTAATTTTTGAGGAAAATGTTTTGAAAAGCAATAATACTTTGCACCCATGCAACACTAAAAATGTTTCCTATATTGCTTGCCAAGACTACCCACTTCAGCCTATACTTATTGGTGTAAATGTGGTTCCATGGCCTTGTTACAACAGCTGTTAATTCACTCGTTGTTTTAATGATTCGCGTCATTTGAAAATGCGTTGTTCAGTAATGTAGAACTGAATGGACGGTGATTGGTTTTATTGTGATCACAGTGGTAGAGCGGACGTTCTTTCATAGTAGCAGATGAGACTTGGGGAAGATCCTGGGCATGACATTGTGGAAAGTCTTGGTAAGATCGGTTAGCAACGCAGTACATATTACCCGCAACAATGTAATACGGCATCGAAAACATGATGGGAGGTTGTAAACGATATTTAACAAAATAATTCAAGAGTAATACTAGTAAAGAAGATTTTCGGGTAATAATTATGACAACATACCAAAACCGTGAGATTTTATCACCCATTGTTTTAGGTTATAAATTGTACAGAAACACAGTGTGAAATGAGATAGAAAGTGAAATCTTCTGATATGCGTATGTTAATTTGTATTAAAAATTAAATAAATGGAATGTAGACAACAATCAATAAAATTATTGTGGATTTTATGCTCTTACCGTTTCATATACCTAATAGATACCACAGACGACGTGTGACAACAGTTGTAGCGAGCGCACATGAGAAAGACGGAACGGTGGGAGAGAGAAGGCAGGTGACTGAACTGTGAACTATGCAAGGTCGCTAGATAAATAATTAAATGTCCATGATGAAGCCTTTTCCTACGTAATGACAGCACGTATCGCGTTATGTATACTTACCTATGCATATGTGGTAGTTAGAGGCTGTATTTAGCGAAGATTTTCTTCGTTTTTCTTTTATTCTTTCGTCGCTTCGTTTTGAGCAGAGCTTGGGACGAAGCTTGTGTTATTTTGTTTTGTACAAATTTACATAGGTACATGTAAGTGGTGGAAGTATAGTTACATTAAGATCTTGATGCAAATTAAATGATAATTGAGAGATTTAATTTGCGTTAGCACGCATTGAATTCTATTTTAATATTTGTCACCCAACTAATTTTACAATTGTGCGACATGATCAAGATGAATAATTCAAGAAATCGTTGGAACTGCAATAAGCAAAGAGCAAAGACCATGCTAGAATTAAGAAGAAACAGACTGCGTCTCCTTGCGGGATTTCTCACAGGGCACTGCCACTTTGGAGAACACGTGATAAGCATAGGTTTAAAACACAATAGCGACTGCAGGAGAGGGGATGGAGGGGGCGATTGCAAGAATTTGTGCCAGCTATTCCCAGCAAAGCCGTTTGGACGACGGAAAAATACGTTCCTTGAAATCCTTACAGTTTATTAAAGCCTTTAGAATGCGGGAAAATCTTAGTAACTCATAGCTCATGCAAGAGGACACTATAGATCATCAGGCCACAGTGCAACATCACCTTGTAACCTACATTCTAATTCTGGTGTTGAATTAAAAAAAAATTCTGTATGTTTTACAGAACTTTTAGGTCAACAAAGCAGTAATAAATTAATTTATTTTGGAACACATAAACATGTATTTTGTTAGAAGCTTTATCAGTACGATATATAATACTAGTATTAATATGGTCAAAGAAGTGTAGTTCCATTCGAGAAATATAGAGCGGCGACATAGTCTCCTCGGACCGGTGATAGTTTTAAAGGGGAGGAATAAGGGACGTACGTACGCAACCAACGGTCCAGACAAATAATCGCTGTTATGCCTGGTACTATTATGAACGTCTTACAAGAGCATTTAGGTTAAATGTCATTTAAAACTGTCATTTTTACATACATTTCTCCTAGTTTTAACTGTCACTTAAGTCTACGGATTGTGCCTATGCATTTTGTTTTACATCCAATATTTCTTTGGGCGCACGCACCTTCTACAGTTATCTACAGTCAACTGTCGGCGGCCTCTATATTTGTCGAAAAGAACTATTCTTTGTACGTATATATATTTAGATAGTATTTGTCAGTACTAAGATGAATTAGTATGAATAAATGAGGATGTCAAAACTTAACTTTTGCCAATTCATTGTATTGCCGAAGTTATCTTCAACTGATGCAGTGTTAAATTCGGAAAAATGAATGAATGAATTTCTAAAAATATTTGTTTTGTTTTTGAAATTTTCAATACATAGTTAGTTAGAATGGGTAAGGTGTCAAACCCTATCGTACCCCAATCGGAAGCATCTATTTAGTTCAAATTTGCAACATCTGGAGATGCCCAAGTGTCTCTACTTACGTACAAAGCAAATTATGGAAGATATTTTTATGGTTGTTAGTAACATCCAACTAGATTTCAATTTACAGAAGTTTTCGTTTTTGCCGGAGTTAATTTGATTACGCCCAGCACGTGCTGTGTGAGAGTAACAGAATAGCATTGAAAAATAGTGTACTCGTAGCAGACACAATTCAGACAACAAGAGCTGGTGAGTAGTTTCGTTAATCAGTACTACAAAAGATGTAGATGTTCAAATTTTGAATATTGTATATTGTTCAGTTCTTATTTAGACTGTAGGTTAGGTTTGTTCACTTTACTTTGGAATTCAATTGATGGCTCATGCTCACGGTGTTCTTGCTTAATTCTCTTTGTTTTTGGCATCAACACAACCATATGATGCCCATTATAGATACAAATAAGATGTCGTTGTGTGCAAATTTGACCGCAACAGAGGATGTCAGCTTTGCAGTTTGTGATTTTTAACAGTTATTTCAGTATGTATCTATGTATATCTAAAATATTTTTGGTCTGCTGTAATCATGCAGTTATGTCGCCTAGCAAATTTGCTTTTAAAACGATAATAGTGTTTACTCGATTTTTATATGACGGAGTTAAGGAATGTTAGGAGCTGCAACAAAAAAGTCATTGAAAAACAACCAAGATTGCCTAACGCGCGAATAGACTAGTTGATATGAGAACTCTAATTATAATCAACTTGTAAATATCAGCAATAAAAAGTTTTGTTTAAGCGAAACAAGTTCATCATAAAAATTCCACAGGTACATAAACGGAAACTCACTCTATATTTAGAATTATAAAGGCGTTTTTTTGTCGTGACCACCGTATGTGTAACAAGCCCGAGTAATGTGAAGTCAATTTGATAAATTTGCCGCTATTTATATAAAACGTCTACCACCATTATTAATGTAGCGAGTAAATAAGAGTCATTTGTTAAATTGAAGTCATCGTAAATTACTGTTAGTTTTTTTCGGTTTTGTTACTTTCTTTCTTCAGCCTACAAAGCCACCTTGCTTCTTTATTACTTTTATCCGTGGAGAGTTTAAAGCTGACTATCACGATTTAATAGAGAGAAATAGAACTAAACTATTAAATTCCTGGGGTTCTAAAGATTCGACTAAAATAAAGATGTGTATTTTAGTAATAAAAATTGTTACCAGTGCATCTACAAATAGTTAAACCTACAACGTTAATGAATTTTATATATATAGAAGCATAAACGATTAATTTCAAAATATGTAGTAACAATAAATATTCAAACCACACTAGTATTTAAGCACATGACATTCATGTTCGTAGATAGAATCAGTTACGGTGTAATTAATGAATTTCTAATCATAAACTGTAATTGTTATAACTAAATCGTTATTAGTAGGTAGACCCTAGATTATTTATATCTAAACATGAGATTAAAAACATTTTTGACATTCTAAAACAATGAATAAGTTGCTAAAACTGGAGTTTCAAGGAACTTATCTATTAATTTAAATTAACTTGAGTGCGGGGAATTTCAATGTACTCAATAATTTTGGGAAATCGAATTGAGTCATTTGTTTAAATACTCCTTTTGTCACCTTGCATTTTTCCAGAAACCGTTTGTTTACGGAAAATTATAACGACAATAAGTACATAATTGTAAAGTATCTTGAAATCATGTATGTAATTAGTGATACTAAATATCTTTTGAATCAAGTCGTCATGTAGACACAAGTAATATTGTTTATTGTTGTACAGGCCAGGTTAGAAAGAGTAGTTTCCGGGCATGTTACACATACTATTTTTACGGAAACCGTGTGGAATAAATCAATAAAGCATGTTTCTCTATACTATGTATTTGCAGAACATAATTAGAATCATAATTACGTGAGCAAAGTTTGTCCATTATTTTTTGAAAAATAATATTGCAAATTGTTTTAGATTGTTCTAACTTTGTTCTGCATTGCTCCAGAATATTACTAAACAAAAAAAATGAGAAAAAGGGCCAAAAAAATCGAGAAAAAACGACATTTTAACCTAGCACAGCATTTTCCGAAAATTGAAATTTTGATAATGTTTCTCTTTCTATTTCATTGATTGTTTTAATTGTTTCGAAAATAACCTTCCTACATTTTATTATGCCGAGGAAATCCCATAAATAAATCAAAATCTGATGACAGTGTTTAAATGTGCCTCGTTTAAGTTACACCTAAATCGCGAATCACTATTGTCAGTTATATCTCAGTTTACTAAAAAAATCTGTAATTTTGTTTTCCAACCCGTTAGAAGTAATAATGTGCCTGGCAGCGTATCAATTTTCATAATAGGCTTCATTGACAACTACAAAGTAGACATCCCTGACAGGTAGATTGCAATAACCTACATCCGCAAACCCAGGCAAAGACTTCATCGCTGGTCTGTAGATGGCTCCAAAACACCAAATGGCAGGGACATTGAAATTTAGAAATTCGGAGAACCCGTTGATGAGTCTATTAACTTTGGGAATTTCTCCTCCATCTGCCAGGCCTGTAAGATTTGGTTCCGAAGTGGTATTGAATTACTATATACAGGACCAGAACCGGCGTCTGGGGGTTCCTATCGTTGCATCAAAGTTTTCGTCAGAACTCGGTTTGTGGCCAAACACCGCTCCCAGGGACTTACTGTCATAAGACACTGCAAAATTCTTGGTATGCACCCGTACCATGATAGACTCCATAAAGCTGTCTCTATGGGCTGGCCCAGATTAAGGATACTTAAAGGCATTTTGACTGGCAATGCAAAAGCTGTAGTGCCCCAGAAGAAACTACCACGCATTACTTTGCCAATTGCTTATCACTAAATGCGGAAAGGCGGAGTTATTTAGGGCTGTGAGACTAGACGAACCCAGACTAGACTACCAACCCATGGAATTCTTTCTACGAGTGAAAATGAGTCGAGAGACCTAAAATGACATCAGGGGCACAATAGGTCTTATTATAGAGCGGCCGTACGATGTCATCCGCCCATGTAGGAAGGAAAAAAGATGATGGGCTAGCGAAAATGTTTTTTTTATCTCTGCCCTAGTATGGAAGGTGAAAATAATTTCCTGGAACGATATTCAGAACAACTAGAAAAATTTTGGAAAACTGAATGCCGAAAGAATTGTTTTCCTTTTTTATAATTGATGATTAGTTCTGAATGTGTGTTGTGTTGTGTGTAACAACAATATATTTTTTTTTGTGTTTAGGAATTTAGTATTTTTGCAAGCAACATGTTTCTTTGTCTTACTCGTGTACCAAAACATCGCCTTCTGAAACTAAATTTCTAATACGCCATTTTTAGTTTTTTTTTGCTATACGTATTACCTCACAGTAAGTAACATTGCCCTATTAATTGCTTCGCAAAAGGGGGGAAACGTCACAACAATAGGGCTCGATCGGCTTCGATCTCCGCAATTTTGGTCTACCACTATGAGAGAATGGCTAGTCGGCCATTTCTACTCGGGAGTCTATTAAAATATATATGTGGTATTTATGAGCTGTAAGAACGAGTTATTTTCTGAAAGCATCTTTATTGGCTATTTCGATATAGTGTTCTTGTTACAGAAAATTTAATTTTCTTGAGATCATCCTAAAGGTGTTTTACTACTGCTTAAAAATATTTAATTGAAATGTTTATCCTTAACATTCCTGACGTCCTCTTCTTGGGTATGTACGGTAACGACTTTACATACAATTCCACAAATATGTATTTACAAACGGAAACAGACAATTGAATACAGCTTGCAGCTGTTCAATAACTACAAGACTTGGGACAAAAACAATAACCGCGCGATGTTCCTACGTAGTTTGAAAGCCTTTACGAACATATAGTTGTTACAATAGTAATTGGAAATAAGAACTAGGGTTTTACGAAGAAAAGATGTTTAACCAAAAAATCGTCGGATTAATTTCTGAAGACGTTAACTATTAGGTACGAATAAAAAGCGAATGTTTCTGAAAGAAGTCATTAAAAAAATGTATTTTCAGTTTTCTCTTTCTATTTCATTGATTGACGAAGATATTGCCTGTGAGCGAAATTACCGGTCGTCCAGTATATTATTCTATTCTAAGAATCCATTTAAGTTTTTAAAATTCATTTCGCCAATTATCTCGATCAAATGATCTGTTCGATACGAAAAAATGTTCTCGTAGAAGGAAGAAATATAGCGATATCGGAAATTAAAATTGGAAACGTTTTTCAGTTTCATTGCGCGATGTTCGGTCACTGGTTTGTGGTGGCCTATAATGAGAAAGCATCAAGGCAAAAACAGGATTCGTTTCAGCTCTTCTGTATAGATTTCCGACTACTAGTCCGCCGTGTAGATTAATGAGGCGCAAGATTTGACTTCGAAGCCATCGGAGTTTCTGATGAAACAAAAAAAGAGATCAGTCGAGAGTTTTGTGTCGTCTAATTTGATATCCGATCCAATTTTCTCGATTCTCCCTGCAGTATTCGTCCGGAATGCTTTTCCTATCCGAATTAAGAGCCTTTAGATGCTTGCTGACGTGTTCGCAAATTGTTAGCTCTTCCTTCATTATTTGCACGTTTCATTTTCTGTCACGTTAAAAGGGAATATTGGTAAATACTACTGTCGTAATTATTGACACTGATGTAAGGAGATAAATAATTGTGGATTTACTTACTACGCAGGTAAAATTAGACCTGACAATGTTATGAGGACGTGTTTGCACATAATCTTATGGTTTATGATTGACATATGTATATTTCCATAAGTTTGAAGAGGCTGCCAGTTGGATAATACCAAACGAAAGCTTAATCTTGTCGTGAAGTAAAATAGATAAGTTATAAAATATCTGTTGCGAAATATCTAACATATAGTAATAGAATATACAAACATACAATTTGTGGAGATAAGCTGGAGTATTAAAGCCGGTTCATCTTTTTTGGTCAATTATCTCTTGCGTTTCACATTCTTATAGACAACCCATTTTTTTTGGCCACAGTGCCGATGCGCTTCAAAAATTGATTATTTTTTTGACGCCAACGCGACGACACTAATTTCTTTCCGTGCGAACATGAGGAACCCATATGCCGAGCTTTAAGGTTAAACCTAGTTCTTTCAAGTGGTCATGAGTACTCATGAGCAGTTGGATTCGATATATTTAATCTCTCGGCCATCTCACGAGGTGTTATTTGCCGGTTTCCATCAATTAATGCGTTTATTGTGTCTTTATCAGGTCCAACTGACCTTTCAGAACGGTGTGCATCTTTAGAATTTCTGGGGTGCGTTCGTAAAGGCTCCTCGTGTTATCCGAGGAGTATCCAAAGTTTACCTTACCCGTTCGTAAAATCAAATATCTTCCCGATTACCGACATTTACGAACGAGAAAGTGGTACACCCCCACAGTGTTCCCTTTTTAACTCGGTCTACACTGCGGTAACTGAGGTAATCGCATGCGCAATTGTATATGAATGCTCATCTGATGTTCATCTTATGTTTATTATACCCCCACTACTGTTACTTACCTCTTTTTAAGCTAAATCGTTCGTTTGTCGCTAGCGGAAGTAATGGTTAAAAATATTACCTTATCTTACCATCATCCTACCATTCCCCAGCCTTTACGAACGCACCCCTGGATTTCTGCATGGTTTTCCATTCTCTTTTGGGAAATTAAATGTTTTCTCTTCTAGTTTGTAGTGTTTAGTCTTCTAGTGTCATGTGAAGCTTCTATATATCTCGAACATCTCTATCCTTCTTCCATCATATATTTGCTACATTTTAGCGTAGCAAAAGAAGATCGTAAGTTTAAGTGCTGCTCTGTGTACCAAATTTGCAAAATGTGCTTCTGTTCCATCTGCTAAATGAATAGTGATCTATAAGCGCGTCTGTATGGACCAACTTCATTTATCAGAAGGAATATTGCTTGAGTGAGCTCAGCATTAAACGACCGAACTATGTATTTCTTAGTATTGTAATAGACATTGGTTATGAAACAGACTATAAGTATATATGTATATATGTTTGCTTTTGTAAACTAAAATTCAGTAAATAATACTAGTGTTCATTGGTAAGGAAGAAGCATGCTTTGACTGTATTTTAAGTATTTCCTATTGCGTTTATGTTTTTTTAATGAATTTTTTTTTTGACCCAAAAGTCATTAATCTCCATATTTACGTTTAGTAGTGCAAATACTCCTAGTGTGCTCTTAAGCTTATAATACATAGATTTGAAGTACTTAAGCTTTTCCAAGCTGTTGTCAACTTAATCTCGCGGAGAGTTAAAAAAAA
>SMLS01066679.1:0-34211 GCA_004785975.1 Popillia japonica
ACGCTATACGGCCTTACAACCCGTGGCAGGTGAAAAATCAACATCACCTTATATGACATTTAACTTTTGACGCTAGGTACTAAAGTTTGTATTCTCTTACGCTCCTTACTTTTGTTACATGAATTTTATGTTATATCGTATACCAGAGAACAAACGGATCCATAGGTAAATTTTTTACTGTCTACGAACCTCTCACGCCTCATTAAGCAGCCTAAATGATGGTAGATGGTTTTCTTTAACATAAATACTAATACTTATGAAAATGTTAAAAATAAACCTCCGCATTTTCGTCTGTGTATTGCACATATATACGTATTGTAATGATAAGATATCGTTTGTTGTAAAATGATCTTGTGCTTGTTACCTCGGCTAAACTTTGTTTTCCTTCTCACCTCTAGGGTGCGTGATGGGTTGACTAGATGGCCCTACTTAAATCTATTAAATTTAACCTCAATAGTCGTTGATGTAATCTCTCGGCTTCTCTGTTTTTATTTGGTTTATATAATTGATATTGATTTTAATTAATTTAACAACAAAAATAAACCTAGTCTTACGGTTATTCCCGGCTTTCTTATATCCTAACTTATCTAATCTCACAATTAACTAAAAATACGGTATTAAGATCTTGTCGAGGGTACGTGGGTCTTTCCGGGATGTCTGGATCAGGTGTCTCAAGGTTAGGATGTCCTCTGTGAGTCGCAAAATCTCATCTCTCGCATTTCCTACGAATTAGAATTTTAGGAAATTTTTTGTAAGAAATTTGGTCGTAAAGATATTTTACTCGTGTCGTGAGAGGTATTGGATTTTTTGTTGATGATAATTGAATGATTAGAGTTTATAGTAATTTTTCTAGTGGTTTACCATTTTTTAGGACAATTTATAAAAGTCTGCTTTAAATCGAACCTAAACAAGATTTTTTCCTCAAAGCCTGCTCTAGAATATCTAATTGTTTGTTGGGACTGGAGTTGGATATGATAATATTTGGAATTTGCACAGAACGGAATTCTAATTGTAAATTGGAACCATTAGGATTTCATTTGCCTTTTTTGATGAGGGATTTGTATGTTGGGAGATTTACAACCTTTAAATTTTTTACAGGATCAACGTCAAATAACCAATTAGGTGGACAGCCAGTCGCCATGTTACACTAATCTTAACATTTAATTTTACAGTATAATCTCATTGTGTAAGTTGATCTAATGATAAAAGTTTAGATTTTATTTTAACATTGTGATTACTTATAAATTTTAATTTTGCATTAATTTTTTTATTCTTTTATTCTTTGCCAAAAACAAACTCAAACAAATTCGGTTCAATTTTATAAAACCCCTATCATGTTTGGTTATTATGCATACAACTAGTATACAACTAATTGTTTAATTTACTCGGTCTTATATTTTTTATAGAGTTAGTTTAATCATTTTAGTATAGTATCATTACTTACAGTGGAATAATATTAGAATAAAGCTTAGAATGGCTATTGTAGTTAGTTCGATGCTAAGTACTTCAATCTTCAAACTGATGATTCTATAGCACCACCGTAAAATGTAGAAATGAAAATAATTTTTGCATTTTACGTATTCTACACATGAAACATAATAGTTTGCGGTAGTATTCAAGCTACCCGCAGTTACATACTGCAACCTACGTAGATGCATGTATGCATGTAGATTACTATTTAAATGAAAACAAAACAGAAGCATAACTATTGCTATCTTATAGAGGTAGTAGGTACTCAATATAATAGTGTAGAAATTACTTTCAATTTTCCGAACATACTTGAATGTTATGCATGAAAACCGTTACAAATACGTGCATAAGTATGTATGTATGTGAAACGCTTTCATTTGTGATGAATGTTGAATGTACGCTTTCAACTCAGATGTATTTTAATTAGACCTAAGATAAGAACACTAACATTCATAGCGATACTTTAGCATGTACCAACATATTAATAGACACAAGAATATATGCATAGGTAGATATCTAAAGAGCAATACCTATATTGTTTATGAACAAGTGGTCAGATGCAGTAAGTTAAAGTTAAGAATAAAATTAATTGATGATCGATAAATACATCTCATGATTAATAGAGCGCGTAGTTAGCTACACATTAGGCATCCGCAGGAATAGATTGCAATAAATCTTAAGCATTTTTTGCGTAGATGCTGCGGCATTTAATAAACGCAATTATAATTTAACACCTTCCGTGATTTATTGAAGGATAAGTATGCTAGAAATGCTGACAGTGTTGATCAATGTAAGTTGTTGTGTATGGCTTTGTGATATAGAAACAGGTAAATCAAGTTTAAACTAACGTTGCAACAGAAGTTTGTTAACTTGAGGGACATAATATGAATCGATTCGGTTTCATTGTTAAAATACTACGTATATTTCTTACAATTGTAACATCATAAGACGACTAAAGAAGGAATGCATTAAACACTAATGACAATAAGGCTTACTATTCGTGAGTATTCATTTCTATCCTATAACTGCAGATAAGGTTTTATTTAAGGATAATTCTAGTAGTGGTTCAATGGATTAACCACTCTCATCGCAAAATATGTATGAGTGTAAAAGCAAACACGCAACTAACACACTGGTGCGGCTTCAGGCAATACATCATGATATGTAAAAGAATACCATCATCACACATTATATTTATGGCATACGTACTAGATTATCCATGCCAGAAATTGATTCTCTGAAACCTATTGCAAGAGTAAAGCTTATTGTTAGTAAGATCAAAATATCTACAACTTAGTGAAAACTCAAACAAAAATTTCCATAGAAACTATTTGAACTTTTGCAATAATTATCGAAACTGTCCAATCATTATTATATTGTATTTCATCTCCAATTAGCAATAGAAAAATTAAATTACTTATGTTAACTTTTTCTATTAGAGAAATCAGCAACTCGACTTGGGCCACTGTCAGAATCTTTTCAATTATTTTGGTATTTTCGGTCGTAGTAAATATACATATGTAAGCCTGTAGACATTTTAGATTAGACAGATATATTTAATTTATTATCTTCTCTGAATATTATAAGGATGGTTAATATAGGAAAGTCGGTAAATCCAAGATAAGTGTTTATATCCAAAGTGAATCACCACTGCCCATTGGAACTACTATTGGGTATTGTCAAAATCTTTTCAGGCGGTTTTGAGCGTCGCACTATGACGTCATCCACTACATCAGTAGTATCTCGAAAAAGCTTGCAATATAATTTTAAATAATTATCGCCGAGAAAATGTCAAACCAGTAAATAGATAGAATATAAAACTTACAAATTAAATAAATTTACTGCTACAAACAAATGTAATTCTCAGGCTCAATTAATCACAGTTGAAGATCTGTTAGAATCTTTCAGCTTCTCTATATGATCTTTAAATTCGGACAAAAATTCTCAAACCCACATTGTGTTCGAGCTCACAGCTTAGATAAGCTTAGTTCCTAGCTAACACCGTAAACATTCGATTAAGTGACCATAAATACTGCCTAATTTAGGCCCAAACAATCCTGCCTCCGCGATGGAAGAGCCGTTAGTGTCCTTAAAGAAGTCTATAAAACTGTGTTCATTGTCAAAAAATATGACTGTCGATGGAGCTTGTCAAGCTGTTGGTGCCTTTTTGCTCAAAATGGCTGCAAACAAAAAGTCGCTATATCTAATGTTTTGGTTACATTAGGTTGTTGGTCCCAAATGCTTCAGCAATTGAAGGTATAAACAACATCTTAACTTAAAATTTTGACCAATTGTGATGTGCAGTAGTAAGATTTCTAGTATGTTCAGATACATTCTACCAAAACTTGCCCAGGCTTAACCGGCTGTGTAGCGCAGTGCCTAGCGCGCTCGCTTCACAGTCTGGTGGTATCGGGTTCGAACCCCGGTGTGTTCTTTCTGAATTTGGTACGGTAAGATAACATCTTAAGTCGGTCTACAGCCGCAGGCGTAATAATAACTCATGGCCAGCCGATGCCCCCTGTAATTGGCGCAAGCTGTTGGGGGATGCTAAGGCATGGAGTATTATTATTATTATTAATAAGTGTAGCCCTTGTAGTACTGCTGTAGCAGCATAGCATTTAACTGATGATTTTTTTAACATGCTCACAAAGTTTCAGTCGATTACTATACGATAGTTTTGGAGTTGGAAGTACCACTTGTAAAACTTCTTTAACTTTAATATCTTACCTTGAGGAGGTGGTATTCTAGGCGATAATAGAAAAAAAAATGCCTTCAAATAATAGGACATAATTTGTTGATATAAGATTAAATAAGTTGATAGAGTAAGTTGTGATTTAGTTTTCCAAAACCTTTCGCAGATATAAGTAATCTTTCCCAATCACGTATTGTCCATCTCACTACTACCTTTAACAGAAATTATGGCAAATATTCAAAGTTCGTACTACTACTATTGAGGAACAATTAGTCACTTGTTAATAATTTGACAGTCTACTCCTTTGGACATCTAAATGATGGATTTTTTTTCTAGTATACATTAAATTATAGGACAATTTCAGTTCTTTCAACATGTGAGTTATCCACAGAAGTAGAGCAATTTGACCATTCAAATTTAGAAGAAACATTGGACGGGCTTCGTTAAAATTTGGTAGAAATTAGTTGAGTTTAGCAGTGTCTAGAGATAGAACACATTCTTCCAGAATTTGACAGTTACAGCACCGTTACATTTAATGTCTTACTATTACTTTATTTTGTATTGTTTAAGTAGAATTTTATAATTTTTATTTAATAATAGTGTAGCTACTTTGAAAAATTATAATTTCTTTGGATTATTAGGTCCGTAAACGATTTTAGAACTGACAGAAGTAAGTAAAGTTTCTGAACTGCTACTTTAATTAGCACCACATAATTTGCAAGTCACATGCATATATACATACATACATATATATTGCTATGAAATGAACGAGCTCAATGCAATTTAGCCAAAGGGGGCTTATTCAGGTTGATCGTGAGTCTCTCATAAAGTCCATATCATTGCTTATTTCTACTATTTTGATAGTAGAATAACTACTTCTGGTACAGTACTACCAAGTCACTATAAATATTTGTCACAAATATTTACTTTGGCAACAATGAAAAATTGGCTTGCCTCGTTATTCATTGTATATAGGTACAACGGTACAACTTTGCAGGTTATGTCATTTGTATCATATGGATGCGTTATGCATGTTTGTTTACTGATACCAGAAGGAAGATTTATAGAAAACGATGAATGAAACAAGTTTTTGAACGCATATTTTAAACAACTATACAAAAATTATTCAAAGAATATGCTCAAAGTGTCGACCTTCCACTGCTAAACAACACTGTACTCGTCGTGATAAATTGTTAAATACATTAGTTAACATTTCAGGTCCTATATTTGCTATTGCCTCCTCAATAGCGTTCCGTAACTGTTGTAAATTCTGTATTTGATTCCGGTATATTATGTTTTTCAAATAAGGGAACAAAAAGAAATCTAGCGGCGTCAAATCGGGAGATCTACTTGGCCACAAACCTACACTAGTCAAACGGTCTGGGAAGAATTGGTGTAAATAATTAATTGTTATTTGTGTAGTGTGTGCTGTAGCTGAATCTTGCTGAAAAAACCACTCGTTAACTTTATGTCATCCAATTGATTTATAAATGTTTCCAAAATAATGGTTTGGTAGCGTTGAGCATTAATCGTTTCTTGAAAGAATATCGGACCAATAATTCTTTGTCGTGACATTGCCACCCAAACACCGATTTTAACTGGATGCAATGGCATTTGGATTAAGTTCTGTGGATTCTCTGCCGACCAAGTTCTGAAGTTCTGGGAATTAACATAACCAGACAGATGAAACCAAGTCTCATCCGAATAAAAAGTGATATTTTGCTGGTCAATATCATTATGCACATTGTTATTATACCAGTAACAAAACTGTGTTCGCAATACGAAATCAGGTGGGTGAAGTTGCTGAACAATTGTAAATTTATACGGATGTAAATGTAAATGCTTTTTTATAGGATCTTACGAATGGATTCATAAGAGAGTTTTGGAAAGGACGTAAGAAAGGTTAAAAGGAAATAATAATAATTGATAATGGAACTTTACCTATTTGTTGAGATAAACGACGTACTGAAATATGATGATTTTCTCCAACACATTCATTAACATTATTCAAAACATCAGGTGCAGCAACAGTGCAACGGCCAGCAGATTTACCTTTAGCCACATTACCGGTGTTCAAAAACCTTTCGACAATTCTTGTAGTATGTATAGTAAAGCTACGGTAATCAATTTGGTCCTGTGGATACATTGCAACAAATTGCTCAAAAGTAGATTGCAGCGAATATATCCAATTACCGTCATCATTTTGTAAACCGCTTCGAAAATAAGCCATTACAATAAATGTGTTTTGCTCAATAGTAAATACCATTGTTAAAATGAAATTGAGTGGTTTTATTCGTATGACTTTTACTTTGACAAATACGACAAATTTAAATTTAAAAATCAGGTGTGCTAACATATAATTACAGAAGTGTTGCCAACCTAAGTCGAAAATTTACAATAATTTATAGTCGCCCGTTATTTTAATTATAGTGCTACTACAATTGCATTTTGTGTGACCTTGAGGTAGTTAAAGCGGCATTTCTACTGTATGGTAATTGGAAAACAGTAGTTGAATCAAACCTGTGCTAGCAATCTTAACATATAAATAAATAACACTGCGATATAATGCAACGGAATATGAATGAAAAATAATGGAATATTGTGATATTTATACAAAATCTATTATTATCATTTCTCCAGACATATCTTGATATTTACACAAGTTTCAAGTTTATTTTCTCCTATATTGAAAGCTGTAAAATGTAGCACAAGTTATGTATATTTACTCATAATATGATTTTTAATCGTCAGGTGTATAGACAACTGATTAACGAATACTTTTTTATAATTTCGATAGCATTATTTTAAATATGTATACAAGGTGTCCGCGATATACAAAGCATCCTTTTAAGGGATGATAGCTACAACGATTTAGAAACAAAAACATATAATACACCTTGGGTCTATCTGTAAGCGTAAACGAGAAAAAAAATTATTTCTAAAAAACCTTATTTGGTCAAACTGTACAAGAAAACTCTTCCATATTGCTTCTTAAATAACCAAAAAACCATATCAAAAATTTAGGGTTGAAAATAACTGAGAACAACCATGAAAACGAATTATTTCATACTTTGAAATTGAAGCGTGGTGTCATTTGTCATTCACCATACTGTACCCGTATGCAGTTAGAAGCGCAGATGCATACCAAGCATCATCTGTTTATACGACCTTGAACTTGTATCGTACGAAGTCAATGGCCATATGTTTTAAAATAAAGGTACCTTTGCGGTTTTTTTAATAATGTTATGACAATAAAATCGATGTTATGTTGAAGTTAGAGTGAAAAGGGCGTATTTAATAGCAGCCTCCGATCGGTAAATGAAAATTTAAATTGAGGGAAAGTCGCATTGAATGAAATCAATGTAATTACTGCAATTATGTTATGGCGCTTTAAGCTCTTTCGTAAAGGCTACTACAAAATTGAGTTCTTTTCTTTTATTTGTGATAAATTGGTGGTCCTAAAAAGGACTTTTTTGAGAGACAGGAGAAAATGTATTACAGGAAAGGCTCGATGTGTTGCCCATTTTCAAGAACACACGCCTGTAATCGTCGTAAATCTTGCACTAATCAGCTGCCGGTGTACAGTATGCGTCGAAGTTTGTGACATGAGAAATATTTTTTTTTCTCGTTTACGCTTACAGATAGACCCTAGGTGTATTATATGTTTTTGTTTCTAAATCGTTGTAGCTATCATCCCTTAAAAGCATGCTTTGTATTTCGCGGACAACCTGTATATTAGAAATTCAAACTCACAACCGCACGCCCTGTTCTTCAAGCTGTATAATACTATTCAACTATTAATTCAAGTAATTAACATTTCTTTTTAGTTAACGTTATATACGATCATGTCAGATAAATAATTTTAGTTAATTCTGTAATGCGCATTGTAGAATATGGGACCGCAAACATTAAAACGTTCACGATGAGCAAATTAAAAGCAACCCCGATTGATCTAATGTTTTAATAAAAGCAGAACAGCTTCAGCCAGCTAATCATATTTAAAAGATGTCTGAAAAAAAAACCACTTCCTTATACAGAACACCTTCAATTCCACACGAGTTTCCTTCTTAATTGTATCATAAAATTGGAACAATTAACCAGCACATTCCGAGATACGCAACGAGGTAATTAGAAACTATTTATTATTCCCCAAGAATTTTAAAGTTACTGTATCATGGTATCATTTCTCACTTCCTTCATTGTAAACTGATAGAGATGTGCAAATTCCCCCACAATACTATACGCAGCTGCACGTAGTTAAGTTAAGTTAATGTATGTTTCCGGGAAAACATTTAAATATTAAACATATGCAGGCCTACATGATGTAAATGTTAATTTCGATGTGTGCAATCTTTCGAATGACATTTCTGTTTATGCAAATCGAAGTTCGAAATTAAACGTTTGCCCACTACGTGTTGTGTAGTACTTATCTTACTTTCATTGTTCGTTTTAATAGCATGCGCATTTCTTAATTTTTTCACGTATAATTGTCTCTTTGCAATTCGTTGTGTTATATGTATACGTGTTGAATCAACACTTTCGAATCATACAAAGTAAAATATAGTAACTCTCGTTCACCCAACAATGTGTGAAATGCATTCACTTACATTAACTTGCAATTCATAATTATAAGACCTAATGTATGCTAATGTCAAAAAATTCTGCCTCATAGCTTGAAGATATTTGTTTTTTATGGTGAACATTTTACACACTTTATCTTATTAATGAAATCGTACTTGGAAAATAGAACTGCGCATGTTTCCTACAACAGGTATAAATCTTTTCGGTATGTTGTTACCTCAGGTGTGCCACAGGGCTCAAATTTGGGACCGCTGCTGTTTTTTTTATACATAGATGATCTGCTAAAATCTTTAACTTGCCCTGCGTTAGCGTATGCGGATGATTTAAAAATGGATTCTTCTCTCACCGACAAAAATAATGCGAAACTACTTCAAGAAAACTTAAACATAGTTTCCAGATGGTGTGACAACAATGGCTTGAAATTAAATATTTCTAAATGTTTTACGGTGACATATACAAGAAGAACTTCTCCAACTTTTAATGTTTATAAAATAAACGATATTCCGTTAAAGTCACTAAAAACCATCACTGATTTGGGAGTTTTATTTGATTCAGAACTGACTTTTACTCCGCATAAAGACGCAATTTGTACATCTGCTGCGTCGGCGTTGGGATTTGTTATACGTACTTGTTGAGAGTTTACCGATATTAGTTTAATGAAAATGCTATACTTTACGTTTGTTGCGTCTAAATTGGAGTATGCGAGTGTTGTGTGGCATCCCATGTATGTGACGCATTCCCAAAACATCGAGCGTATACAGCGTAGATTTTTAAAATACTTATCATTTAGAATGACCGGAAATTATCCTATTAGAGGGGCAAATTTGGAACACTTGATGACCGAGCTTAGTGTGGTACCCTTGGCAAGTAGGCGTGAGCAACACTCGGTTACTTTTTTGTATAAATTAATTAATAATAAAATAGACTGCCCCCATTTACTTTCTCAAATATCTTTTAACGTACCCCGGATAGCCAGTAGATCGACGGATACCTTTTTTATTCCAACAGCCCGTACGAATGCCTTAGTCAGTGCGCCTATTACGAGGATGTGCCGAAATGCGAATGATTTTTTTCTGGATATTTTGGGATAATTGTTTTTTTTATTGTATTTTGTTTATTAAAAATATTATAATTACACTGATTCATTAGATTTACATTGGCTGGTATTATATATGTTAATTTTGGATAGAATTTTTGTTTCAACATTATTTTATTTTTCTTATATTGTTGTCCTATAATTGGATGTATGTCTTTTGGACAATAAAGAAATATTATTATTATTATTATTATTATTATTATTATTATTATTATTATTAAATACTAAGTTAGCCAGATAAAATCTTGTTATGTTAGTTAACTGGCTACAACAACAAAAAAGTAAGCTATGATCGGGAAATAATCTAATCTCGTAATAACATTTATAATTATGTTAGTATCCAGTACCCAAACACACAATGCGGATAATATAAAATCAATTACCTGAATAATAGCGAACACTCGCGCAATACAGTAATACAGAATCAGTTATAACATCGGCAGGTATCTATTGTAATGAATTACAAATTGTATTTGTATAGGTCACGTTAAGAAATACAACTATGCCAGTAGATTCCCCGAATGATGAAACTGCAAATGATGATTGCATTAATAATAAGGTTATGTGATGATTTATTGGTTACGTAATGAAGGTAATCCTATTATGTACGTATCAGAACAGAGGAATCGTTGAACTACATTGCAAAGCTTTTACCTTCAAGCTATCGCGGTATGCAATGTGTAAAAGTTACTTCGCGTTCTAATAAACATACGGAAACGTAAGTAAGATAAATTGAACCAAATAAAATATTAGCGAAGGGCAAAACATTGAAAACGCTAATTTTGTAAGAAAAGAATTTATGGGAATTTCTGATTGTACTATACCACATAGAATTAGATAAGATAGTGTGTTATTTTTTCAACATAAAAAATTATAGCTGTGTAACACTTTCATGTGGCAACGTCAGAAATAAAGTGATCCCTTTAGAAAAATAATATAATTAATATATTTGGATTTGGCTATAGGTACAGCTGTCAGAATTCACGAGAAAATTTCATTTATTATTAAACTAGAGTGACACCAAATTTCCATAATTGAAACTTTAGGTTATGTAATTATTGGGAATCGCAGCGCTCAAATATGCTTTCTGATGGTGAATTTCAACACTACTGTACGTAGGTCAGAATCATTCAGGATGCTATTAGCTAATACAAATTATACATATTCGCGTTGAACAGTCGTCTACACCGAAATTGATCGAAACTTAATTAGTTCAAATATGAAATTTTCACGTCATAAGAACAAGTGGAAAGTGTACTACTGTGTATTTAATTGACACAGTAAAGCTTCTCGTAATGAAAACGTCACGTTTTTCCATTTTCCACAAACAAATAAAAATTTTGTTATACTTACAAATTATCCCCATTATTCGACCGTCGCACAGTGGGGTATTTGCCCGATCTAGCTGGCCAAAAGTATAGCGGCTGTTTAACACATCGGAACATACTGAGAAATTAATAAAATTGCATACTAAGTAACACGAAAAGTATTTTTTGATAAAAAATTAATCTGTCAAGTACTTCATAGTCAACAAAATATAATCTAGTCAACAAAAATAAAGAAATATTACAATAATCATACTAATTATCTAGTAGTTGTCAACAAAACATAATACAGGCAATAATAATAAACAAATATTACTATAATCCTACTAATTACCTAATAGTTGTCAAAAAAACATAATACATTCAACAATAATAAACAAATAATATTATAATCCTGCTAATTACTTAGGTAGCCATCAACAAAACATAATACAGTTAACAATAATAAACAAATATTACTATAATCCTACTAGTTACCTAGTAGTTGTCAAACAAAATATAATACATTCAACAATAATAAATAAATATTCCCATTATCCTACTAATTACTTAGATTGTCGTCAACAAGAATAAGAATTTTAAAATCAATCAGAATCCACTTCTTCAACTGAAGATGCCTCGCCCTCGCTCGAAATCTGCTTACCGTCTTATTTGCCAAACTCCACCTTCTTTTAAATTCGGATTTTATGTATGACAATTTCTGCTTTATTTCATTCATTTCGTTCTCTTCATAATCATCATAGCTCACAAGGTAATTTTCAAGAAATTGTAATTTTTTGTTTATATCTGGCAAATCCCTCTTGCATTACGTTAAATACTCTTCACGAGTTAGTATTTTCAGTCCTGACGCTCCTTAAACAAAATAAATAACAAGGAAAAAAATTGGAGTAAGAATCCTATTCTTAACTCAAGAGAAGTCGCTAGCAGAGGTGATATACATATAGGAAATCGCATATAAACGGTGGGCGTTCTCCCGGGCTGAAATGAGTATATTTCAAAAAGGGGCGGCTGATTTTTACACTACAACTTAGCGGAGATAGTTAACTTTCCATCCGAAAAAAATTTTCAGAAATAAAAAAAAAATTATAAGAAAATTCTCTTATTTGGAAATACATCTTATCAAAATGCGAAATACAATTTCGAAAATCTAGAACTGTGAAATATGAACATACACTTACCTGCTTGAGTAGGATCTATTAGTATATAAAAATGTTCACCGCAAGCACTATTTACCACTAAACAAACACTATAGAAATAATTCGCGATAAATCATAAAATTTGCAAAGAGCAATTGAGTTGATTCGGAAGGCTCGTGAGCTTAAGTACACGCCAGGGAGAGTGGGGGAAAGGGTTAATTAGGTGTAGGTAGGTCTTATCAACCCCTCTACCTGCCTCAAAAATGCAAATTGTAAAATTTTTAAAATCGACTTTTGGCCAGCTAGATCCGGCAAATACCCCACTGTGCGTCGTTAATTATTTCACCCCTTACTTCGTGTGGTTTATCGTTGATATGCGACGTTAGTATACAAAATGTTAAGACACTCACGATATTAGACTCATTGTTCGGCACTCGCCCGCATTTTATAATGCGCCCAAAATTAAGAAGATTTTCACCTCCAACCAAGCTTTTAGTGCTTGGTTTTGTGCAAGGAAAGTCTCATTATGTTATAAATAATAAAACTCCACTATTTGTCAAATCCCTTTATATTTCTCATGGTGACAAATGTTGTTTATGCAGAGCGACCTACGTACATTAGTTTAGATTCTCTCCGCTAGGTTAAGATCTGCCCCTGCTTCACTTCCCAATACAGGTGATAAATTCACAATGCTTTTCTTATTTAAACTTAGATCTTCTACACAAAGATAAACAGAACAATGTATGTTTAAAATATCATTCTTTTCCGATATTTTTGAAAATAAAAAAATAAAAACCTGACAGCATCTAAAATTCTTCAATTATCGCACTTCTAACTAATACCGGCCACAAGTTTTCTAGAGTGGTTTCTGAATACTCGTCAAGTCATTTCTTCGCATAATTCTTGATTCTAGTATTTTTCTATATATCCAGGACATATAAAGCCCATATTTAGAATAGTACCAAAAAATGCTTTCATTTCATCACTAATAACATTTTTCTAATTATTCGAGGTAGGATACTTAAGCAACCATCTTCCATTTATTTTCAAATTTGTATATAGGTTTCTGTGTTGTACAATATTTCTAGTCAGTTCAGAACTAGAAAACTAATTTGATACTTTCAAAAGGTCTGATTTGTGGTACAACACTTTTGTTGGCAATGAAAAATAGAATAATCTAAAGTATTTCTTCACTGTCTGAGGATACAGCTGCCTAGTCCATTGAATAGTCATCCTCATCACTCTCTTCAACTCAATAATTTAGTGATACTGTTTTTCGTTTCTCTATATTAACTCATCAAGCTACTATCAGAATCACTAATATTACTTGGAAGGTCTTCAATATAAAAACCATCATCACCACTGCATATTTCTTCTTATTCATTTCTCACTTTTTTTAAAAATTTTTATATTTCCCAAAAAATTCTAGAAATAAGATGCTTTATTTGAAAATGACGGCAAATATGTTTTTGGCAGATAGTACGTTTTGTACTATACGTTGGCCTTCAGTGAACCGAATGGAATAATCGTAACATTTCAAAATTCTGGTAGGGACTCTGCCGGTTGGATTAGAACGCTGGCTAAAACTTGGCAGTATTACCAGCGGTTCGAATGATAAAGGTTAAAATAAAAGGTTTCTGGATGATTAAAACAATCCTTTATGGATAACGTGTATCTCAATATAGAACAGCTCAGCTCAAGACATCCTGCAACTTTTCGCGGCGGTGCTACTTATGGTATTACTTCAAAAGGAAGACAGATAAAACTATTTACACTGCCCTCTTCAGTATCCAGCACGCTCTTCAATCTCTGGCTACTCGTTTTCCGCTCTAGTTATTATGTCTGGCGGTCTCGTAGCACTATGATCTTCTGTACTGACATCTCGCCAAATTAACGTTAATTAACGTTATGCAATCTCTAACTATTCCGTTGAAACAGTAGCAAACTTGTGTATGGTTTTGTTGAAAACTATGCAAATTTGCTCCTAAGTAACCGTGACCCGTTATGAATTCACTTATATGGTAATTTTCTAGTCTAGATTTTCTGTTCCAAGATCTTTCGTCATGTATCATTCCATTATTCTTGCTCCATTTTTTCACCAGTTTATGCTTCTCGCTATACAACAAGTCTCTTCCAAACGCACGCGTCATAGACCAATGTGTACTGCACTATCGTAGTGGTCTAACATTCACACAACAGTGGTCACAGTGGTCTAACATTCACTTCAATCCTTATCTCTAGCCATTACTTGGCAAAGCAATTCCAAGGTTTTATACTCTTTCTCAGATGCTTGGGCCTGGTATTCGGCTCATCTAATGTTTTTGTACAAATGGGCACCGGATTAGTACCTGGGGGATTAGTATCATCTTCAGTCTAATGGCCATTTGCGTAATATTTCTTTCGACCATTTAGGGAAAACTGTTTTCGCCTATTCGCGTAGCAAGCTTAAGCTGTTTCACTGCCAAGAACTCCACGACACTATCCAAACTACTTCAATAATTCTTCCCAGCATTAACACGCACAAACAACATAATATTGTCTATTATTACAAAACTAATCGTAAAAGCGAAGAACGTGAAGTTGTTTCAAATATTTTGGTTTTACCTATGTAAATAATACAAACTTTTCGTTATCAAAAAAATTAAAAACACTTAAACCTTCAAATAATATTGTTTCCAATAACACTCAATATTAACGTTTACTATAAGAATATGCTGACGTATGGTATACCTGCAGATCATAAAGCGTTAATCAATGAAGTAAAATGATGAAACATCGGTGTTATAAAAATAGTTTTCTAGAGAAGTGTTGACGGTGCATCGTGCGAGCATAATTAATTCTTTGAAGGATCGGATCATCACAGTGATGTCGTGTACGTACTTTCACTTTCAAATTCGATCGTTTATCGTCCCTCATTATGCAACAATTGTGATGATTTGAAGCACAATTAATCAGATGTAGTTTCAGCGAAACGAGACCGAATACTTGCAGTCAATATTTCTAATAGTGTTTGCGACACACAGTCGACAAGAATACATTTACTAATAACACAGAATCGTGAGCTTCAAGTTTTATAAATATCAGTGGAATTACCGTAATTGAGTATATACAATTGTTAGTGCCGCATGTACATTTTCTTTTGCCAATTGCAAAGTATCAGACTAACGAACAGGGTTCATTATTTGTTCCTTTTTTTACTATGTTCATTGGACTTACTAACATACAAATTCAACATGCAACTATGTACACTTATCAATGTTATACTGATGGAAATGACATTATTCAATTGTTTATTTTCTGATTAGACTCAGGAAATGGTCATAAAGTTCTCTAGATCTTATAAGATTTGTTACATTGTTCATTTGTGATTTATTGCTAATTTTCATTAAAAAAAATAGCAGAAACGAGCAGTTCTAGCTCTTAACATTTACTAATGTCACTTTCAAATACCGTGGCGTAGACTATATTGACACACATTCAACAATCGTTAGAACTATTTAATGTCTGTCCTTCGATTCCAGCGATCATAACTTCGCTTGAGAAACATAATTACTATTTATAGTTATGGCAGAGCTAAACGTAGTTCTTTGAGCCATTTAATTACAATTAGTGCATGAACATTAGTTGGACTTATCACACGTAAATAAAAACGGGATGTCCGTCTGTTTTGTACAAATAGTTGAAATCCATGCGAACGAATACCTTCTAATTTATGTAAACTTTACTGCCGAGTGATGCAGCTAACATCCTGCTCGAATGTTAAAAGCTTTCAAACACGCACTATGATACATATACAACTCGGTGATATAATTAAATTGTCCATTGCAGTAGCTGTGGTAACTTTATGCTATAACGCAAAGAACAATTACAAGAAAAAAGTAGGATCAGGTTAGAAGAAATGCTAACGATGGAGAGAAATAGGTAAATGATCTTCACAACCCTAGTACTGTCACAAAAGTAAATGACTCGGTACTTAAAAGACTAGGCACACCGTTAAATTAGGTGACGCTCGTCGATTAACAAAATCATGAATCGAAATGGGGTAATGATCGATGTGTAGTCGAGCAATTTAATACAGTCTAGACCATTGTGGCCTTAATACAACCACATTTCTAATACAAAGATAATAAAGGATAGATATACATATAATGGATATTACACCTGTGATGAATTCTTTTCCTTGAGGTCACATAATTAACAAACATGCCTTATTATCAAATTTAATTGTACATACATTGAAAACCTTTCCAACTGTGCTTGTTTCGGCCACATACCGTAATTTTTTGTTTTCCGAATTTATCTACCAATGTATGTATGCAGGGTGTAACAGGATGAGCTTACGTTTGCCGTATCTCAGCAACTAAGCAAGTTCCATATTTGTATATTTGCAGGTTATTTTGGGCATGGGGGCAAACTTTTCTTTCTATTTCCAGTTTCGCCGGAAGCACAATCAACTTCATTTTTTTTTAATGGATTACCCAATTTTTTTTTCAAACAATTGAATTCAGCAACAAATTTGGCGTATAGATCATTTATTTCGACTTGTGTAAACATTACCGTTTTATAGCTAACTTGATTTTTATGAAAATTTTATCAAATGCATCGTAGTACTTAGTGACGTATTTCTTCGGTATGCAGAAAAGTTGATGAATGATTATTGGAAATTAAACATCTACTAAGATGGGCTATTGAAAATTATTTTCACTTGTGTGCAAATACTATACAGGCTGTTAGTATTTACCGACCGACGATGTTAAATTTCAAAACACTAATAACTAATTTTAAATGGAACACCCTGTATATTTTTGTCGCAAACAGTAGAAAATTAAATTCTTCATGAAATGATATTACATTTTCCTATACCTAAAATGAATATTTTAGGAGCTATTCGCTAATTATGTGAATGTATTCAAAAACTTCGTGTGGCTATGAAAATTCGTCACAGTTTTAGCGTAATGTCTGATTTTCTAATGACAGTTCGATAGCGTGTTAATAAAAAAATAAAAAATAAATATATTTTTCGAGTAAAGAAGAAACAGAATAGTAAAATTTATTTTGTAACTAAGATAACAGTAAAAAAACTATGTTAAGAATGAATAAATAAAGAATTAAAAAGTAATAAATTATTTCAAATTTTGTTCAAAATTAGCCCCATTCAATTCCAAACATTTATTAATTCGTTCTAGCACTTGATTACTAGTGTTTTTTGTATTTGCGCTTCTGTTGATGAATTTAGTGCTACTCGTATTCTTTCTTTTGTTTCCTCTGCATTTGTCATTGGAGTACTGTAAACTTTGTCCTTAACATAGCCCCAAGGGAAAAAGTCCACGTGGAGGCCACAAGTATTGACCTGCGTTTGCAATAAGCTTTCCGTCAAATAACCTCTCAAAGAATAAGTGTACATCTCTCGTGCTGTGAACCGGTGCACCATCCATTTGATACCAAGCAGTATTTGATTCGATAATAGGCGGTGCATCTGTGTTCTTCTTCCACAATATTGCGCAATATATCTAAATACCTTTCGCCATTTAAATTTTCGTTCTAAAAATGTAGACAAAGTATGCGATTATCTTTTATTGCACAAAAAACTCTCTCGTTACATGGGGATTTTCCATTTCTGGTAAATTTAGCTTCGTAAATCCAAATGATTTTCTTCGTTAAATTTTCGTCGTCCTGACGAGCTATGATAAAGAATTCACAAAAATCGACCCTATTAAAGAAATCCTACGGATGTAAGTGCTGTACCTGCTGGTATGAAAATGGTCTTCATTTATGTCTTTTTACTTAGTTGCTGAGATACAGCTAACGTAAGCTTGTCCTGTTACACCCTGGAGAGGCCAATTTCAGAAGATTCCAGATATACAGGGTTTCCACGGCCAAATGGGACATAGGGAAAATACATACTATCGGTTTTCGGTAAATATTATCTCCCTAATACTACTTCAGCCAAATTTAAATGCTACATATTATAACTGGGCTAACGATGAACATTTTCTCAACCATAGTACAAAGATAGTAATTTTAATAAAGCCAGAAAATTATTATTTTTAAATCTATTGTACGTGAATTAATTGAAAAGCGAAACAGATAATACATAGCACTCGATCAGTTTTGTTATTGTAAACATCATTGTTTTTGAAGACAAAAAAATAAAAAAACACAATTGATGTGTAGGGATTCGAACCCTAAACAATCCGTGCATTGCGATATTAAGCCGTTGTGTAAACCCTTGCGCCACAACCGCTTGCAGTCCTGTCATATGTTGACAGCCTTATTAGAAATTCACGTGCAATAGATTTAAAAATAATAATTTTCTGGCTTTATTAAAATGCCTTTCTTTGTACTATGGAAGGAAATGTGCATCGTTAGCCCAGTTATAATATGTGGCATTTAAATTTGGGTGAAGTAGTATTGTATGTATTCCCCCTAGTAAGTAGTAACTCGGCCGAGGAAATTCTGTATATAAATTTAAAATATTTTTAAAACTGTCAATATAACCGCAAAAACTAAAATGAATGATTCTCTATCAACAAATTTTTGGTGAACCACTAATATCTTTTTTATAAATATTTTATTTTTTGTTGCATTGTTTATTACAATTTATTGTTTCTATTATTTATATTTATTATTATATTTTTCAGTACATACAATTCGATAAGCAATACAGCTTGAATGCCACTGTAGTTGCACTCACCACAGACAAATAAAATGACTCAAGAAATTGGATTAGAAAGCATTTTTTTTAATTTTTGGTCTCCCACTTACATGGTTCCAGAATAAGACAAACAGTATTTGAAAAACGACTAAAATTATTAACTTCAATTGCATGCTTTATTCAAATTATAGAGCCACAACTTTTCATCAAACAGCGCCCAAATGATCTTCTTGGAATGTACGAATGTAGGCACCGAAAATACTTAGGTA
This sequence comes from Popillia japonica, assembly GCA_004785975.1. NCBI lineage: Eukaryota > Metazoa > Arthropoda > Insecta > Coleoptera > Scarabaeidae > Popillia > Popillia japonica. The sequence goes on from SMLS01066679.1 coordinate 19,225, forward strand.
TCCTTTTATTTTTTACTCTAACATGATAGACACTGCGTTTTGTACGAACTGGTTTTCGAGATATTAAAATACCAATATTTGTTGGCAAATATATCTGTTTAAAATTTTTATTACGCCTCTACGTATGATGTCATAAAAGCATTTTACACCTTAACATGCACATATTGCTATTAAATAATTTAAAAATACACCGCATAATGTTAGAATCATTACACACTGTCACTTGTTACTATATATCGTAATTACCATAGTAATACAATGTATTTTATTACATATTTAACGGAATAAGTAGTAAAGTAATTTCAGTATCCACTTGGAAGTATTATAGTCATTTTCACGAGCGTCCCATTAATATAATGTGAAACTTCTAAGCGTATCCCGGATAAAATCGCGCCAACGCAAACCGTTCCTTGAATACGAGGAAATGAGATACTTTAGGGGAAGCACACAATAAATCGACTCGTGTCACGCAAAAAGTAATACAGCCATGTGATTATTTTACATCGTATTGTACACAGGTATTATTTCATTATAGGCACTCATGTGTAACAATAGTGAGCACACAATACGTATAATTCATGGTCCAATGTTGAGCCACCACTTAAACAGCGGGCTAGTTTCGTATTACAATAACTCATCCTACATACACAATTAATAAGCTCATATAATAGAGAGAAATTCCGGCACAACTGGGATTGTTTCTATTAGTAATTTGCAAATATAAATGGTACAGAAGATTATAGACTTCACTTGAAATAATTGCATGATAATTATGAATATATTTTTCCAGGAATAATGTTTTGAAGTTATATAAAACCTTTAATAAACACAATTAAATATCCTGTTTCGTTTAGAATAATTTCGCCAGGTAACTGTTCCTCAAATTGTGAATTATTGATTTTTTAAACGGTTGAAATTTCTTAAGACATTGTCAGCTGTATTTGTTTTTCTATTTTGATTTCAGATAGAAATAAAAGCCTGGAATGTCTGTACATATATACCAAGAATATTCGTTATGCCTCTGTTTTTGGCATACCCTCGTTTATAGTCATACTGTCCATTGCCAGAATTACATTTCAGCAAAGAAGATTTTGTCAAAAGTGTCCCCTTTGGTCGTTTATTTTTTATTTTAATTCAATCGATATTCGTATATTATTTTATACGATATCTGTCTGAAATGGGTAAAGTGGAAAAAATGGCTAACATATCAGAGCGATATAAGCTGAATCGTTTGAACGTGAACTCATCAGCGCTAATCATATTATTCCATGACACGAAAAATGGGTTCTTTATGACAATAAAAAAAGCGTGCTCTAGGGCTGTATAAAGATGAAGCTTATGCTCATAATGCAGAGTCAACACTTCATGCAGGAATAATTCTGAAAATATGTGTTGACGTAATTCCTTACTCATTGCTTCGTACTGGAGAGATAGTTACAGCCGAAAAATACCATCACAGCATTCAGCCTTAGCTGTAAATTGTCTCGGCACAGGCCATAAAATATATTTTGATCAAACATAATCGGTCATGTTGAAAGCGCTTCCCTATTAACCTTTGCTGTATTACCAAAACAATACTTTCTATTTAATTATGTTCAGAAATGTTATTCTAAGTACAAGAATGTTATAGCTACCAAATATGTAAAAATTATAAAACTGACCTTTTGAACATAGCTTTCAAACTTCAAGTCACTACTAGAAAAACAAGAAAGTAAAGATAGCAAAAAATATAGCAAACAAAACGAAATGTCTATTTAGTACAAGCAAATAGGCATTTAGGCATTATCTTCTTTCAGCTACCAACTTTTCGCGGCATAATTTACTCCTTAAGCTTGTTTGTACTCTATGCTGCATAAAAGAGTTGTTACTCTATCTGTATCTGTACTGTATACTCTATAGTTCTACTAATCAGTAGACAAAGAGCACTGAAAACAACAGAAGAGTGGTGTAGACAGGATAATGTAAGACTTTACTTTTAAGGAAGATAACATTGGTACCCTTTACGAGAAGAAGGAAGTTAGATGGCCTAAAATCACCAACACTTCATAACGAAACAGTACGATTCAGTGAAGAAACAAAATTTTTAGGATTGGTACTTAGCTCGAAGTTAACATGGAATCAACATCTTGAACAAGTGATAGCCAAGTGCAAACGAGAACTAATGACCACGTGAATTACAATTGGGAAAAAATGGGGATTAAAACCACGTATAATGCACTGGCTGCACACTGCAGAGTTAAGGCCTATGCTAATCTAGGGTAGCTTGCCTGTGCGTTACTGGTGCCGCCAACAGCTGTTACGGAGACCATGCTAAACGTGCCCCGCTCCCTCCTCTAGGCATCTACATAAGGGAGAAGGCAAGAATAGGGGCACATAGAGTGAAAATCTACTGGACCAGAACCAGTTCGGCAATATCTAAGACTGGAATACGTGGTGCAATAGCTGAGTGGATTACAAAAGCACACCAGGTACACTGAAATAATGTTGAGAGGCAGTTACACATCAAACGGAGCTCGAATATAGCTTAAAACAGTGACGAGTTTGCTAACAGGACACCACGGTCTAAGGGAATACCTGCATAGAATTGGAATCTTTAAAGACGAACCTATCCGTAGATTGTGCAATGAGGAGGAGGGAACAGCCTACCACATTATATTTGGGCTGCATTGGTACAACGAATACTATCATTTTTGGAACGAACTAACCAACTAGCAGGTCTACCAGACATATAGATTCTGAGAGGATGCCAAACATACCCTACTATCAATACAGGAAACAAGGTAGCAACTTTAGTGACAAAACTAAGCACAATGGCACCAGCATTTTATTTCAATATACAGAATTCATTTAATGTCAAAATAATTCCTATTAATTAATGTACCATATGTTACACAATTCACGTCTCCCCTAGGTTGGAAGAGACATCATTGTTTGACTCAAATAACGCAAATCGAGTTTTCAAGATTTGTTTTGAAACACTTCATTTGATCTCCAAACAGAGACATGCAAAAGGATTCCCGAAGCGGTTTAGTATTGTGAATATGCATTAAGACCAGTGTCAATACGTTAATCCCTAATTAGCAACGGTTACATGCCATACAATTATCTTCATTATCGTTATTGCATAATGTTAATAATTCAGTTTCGGATACAAATAAGATTTCTACTGCGAATGCTAATGAAGTACCTTAATCATCAGTATTTTATACGCAGCATTCAACATCCGTTACTAATTAACTTATTAAACTTTAATGAGGAAATAGCACGAGGTGTGAAACAACGAAAAATATTTACTGAGAAAGATACCTTTATTGCCATTTTCACGTTAGAGAGGTTAGATCTTTTATGTTGTCTACGAGTAACAGGTTTATGCTGTACATCGAGCCGAATTGACAAAATAAAATGCTTTCATGCCAAGGATCTCAAGGTCTACGATCGTGACTTATAGTCGCCAGCATCTTTTATGGTTTGTAAGACGCGCAAGATCCACGAAGGGAAAAACATCTCGAAATATGCGTTCCATTGTTGTTTCTACAACATAAAAGATTGAACGACAGGTGTATCGAATATCCGGGAAGGTATGATTTGCACATAATACAGAAAGGTATATTTGTATCACTGACTTGGTTCATCATCCGCAAATAATATTTTTTGCGCTGGCAACTTCGAAACGTAGACAGCGAAGTAATGAATTTAAAAAGGTCGCCTTATAGTGTATAACACCGCATGGTAACGGAAATGTCCATTTCGACGATCCTATAAACCGAATCAGATAACTGTATTAAAAGTCTCTTACAAGAAAAGTCAAAGTCCACTTATGTGAAATAGCACAGTGAAATATTAAAATATTCTTTATTTACTTAATTTGATAAAATAAGAAATAAATGACAATTGTTTGAATCGAATATATTAAATTATTAATATGCCCAGCTATATTACTTCCTAATGCTCAGATCCGATTACGTATAAGTTCTGGTATATTGCCACGAAAAGTTCCAATAGGTAGGTAGTGAAATATATTTATATATATATAAATCTTCAGTCAGTTCATCGGAACCTCTTCGGCAGATTCGCAAAAGGCAAGACAGCCAGACAGAGAATCTGCTGATAAAGGTGCAACGGTACTTTCCGGATTCCGGGGATTTAGATACTTAAATGAAAACACCAAGTAACAGTCACAGTACTGTTTCACGGGCCACCACTAACCTCTGTGCACCGCGTCTGACTCTAACTAAGTTGCGATGGGGCTCGCTAGATGGCGTACTGCGATGAGTCTGTCATTTGACAGCACGTTGTTATTGTAACACGGAAGATTAATTATCTAATAAACACAAGTTGTTCCCGTTTGCAAATCAACGAATTTTAACCACGGGGTAGCGTAAAGACAAAAAGGTAGGGTTCTAATATATATGTATGTATATACATTTATTTACAACGGGAAAAAAGGCAAAGGAACAAGGTAACCCTACTGTGGGTTCGAGGACATACAGAAGTAAAAGAAAAAGAAATAACAGACAATCTCAAAAAGAGCTCCAAAATACCTTTTGTGGGGCCAGAATCTTCTTCCGGGATAAGTAGCAGTATAATACTGGGGAAGCTCAAAAGTGAAGTAGAGCAAAGAAAATCCAAATACTGGGCGAATCTCCCTGGTGTGTGGCAAGTTAAAACTCACAGAGGACATATAACTAAAAGAAACCTTCAGAATGCATCAACTTCAGCAAACACAATATTCTTCTAATGATAGGAATCCTATCAGGCTATTGCAAGCTGAATCAACATCTAAGTAATGTTCGAATAACGAAGGAAGCCGAATGTAGTTTTTGCGTAGAGGAGGATGAACCACCCATCCGTCTACTCTCAAACTGCTTTGCACTGTGCAACTGAAGACCTTGCACCTGGGAGCATGTGAAATTAAAGAGGGAAAATTACCTAATCTGATAATGAGACGAAGATAGGGGACACAATAGATCTTTCAGCTCGCAGTGTATTACTACCCTAATGCCACATACATATATGCCGGCTGTGTAGCGCAGTGCCTAGCGTGCTCGCTTCACAGTCTGGTGGCACCGGGTTCGGATCCGGTGCGTTCTTTCTGAATTTGGTTTTCTGTAGTATCCCAAATTCCACGGCAAATGCGGAAAGATACCATCTTAAGTCGGTCTACAGCCGCAGGCCTAATAATAACTCATGGCCAGCCGATGCCCCCTGTAATTGGCGCAAGCTGTTGGGGGATGCTAAGGCATGAATTATTATTATTGCTATTATTATTACTATTATTATTATTACTATTATTATTATATGCATACATCTGCCAAATTGATAAAGATATTTCTATTTTTAAAGTAATAATAAATTGGTATAACTCCCATCAGAGACGCTATCCAATAGATACCACTTCAAATGAGCGACTAAGTATTCATCAAGGAAAGTGTTTTTTATATATAGGCAAAATATAATCTATACTTGTAAGAAACTGTTTCTAAAGCATTATTCTTACTTTGTAATTAATTGCGTAGGTATATTGTTTCATGAAGTTTTCCCTTCTTTTTCAGTCTAAACAGAATGAGAGGATAATTTCAGCACTATATAGCAATGCGACTTCAGGGTTTATCCTGCCTAATATGTTATTCTACAGTAGACCATAAAGAGTTGTTATGTGTTAGGGGAAACCATACCGCATGTTGCTGCATAACACAAATAAAAACAACAGACACTTTGCATCGGTTCTTTGGAATTCTGAGGTTTAGATAATTAAATGAAAACAAGAAATAACTGTAGCCTACTGATATCACGCCCTGCTCTCTAACCTCTGCGCGCCGCGCACAGTTCTAACTAAGTTCGCTAGGCGGCGTATTGCAATGAGCCTGTCATTTGTCAGTAAGTTGTGATTTTAACGCGGAAGATTAATTATCTATCAAACACAGGTTGTCCCCGTTTGCAAATCAACGAATTTTTAACCTCGAGGTAGCATGAAGAAAACAGAGTAGAGTTCAAATATATGCATTTATTAAAACAAAAGAGAAATTCTTAATCGTACACAGGTGATGAATGGTCAAACAAAATGTTGTAAAATGCAGAAGTAAATAAGGCAAGCAGTTTCCAAAATTAAACACTGGAGAGAAAAGTTACATATTAACAAGAACAGCAATGCGACAATTTCAGATACAATAATAGAATCTCAATCAATGCTTACGCAAAATACTGGCCCGGTATCCAGGTAACTTCTTTCAAACAGGTAAAAGTTAACTAACAATAATTATATTGACAGATCGACAGTGGTATACGGAATATCGGTGTATTTGTGAGGGTCAACAAATTCCGACAGCCACGAAAAGCGCAGAGGCCAACTTCTCGGCCCCTCAGCGACGGAACGTTGGTAATTCTGAAGAAGCCAACTTCTCGGCTCCTCCACAGAATACCCGAGGTGAGCGCTTGTATGGGGTCAACTATTCGGCTCCCCCACGGACAGGATGTGCGAAGGCCAACTTAATCGGCACTTCTCCCGCTGGCCAACTCCTCGGCAGGAAGGAAGGAAGGAAAAGTGGATTTCTAACAGCAAAACGCAGTCTTTATAATATATCCTGGCCAGTACCTTTTTATGGGATGACATCATTAGCAAAAACATTGTCGAAATATACTCCGCACATCAAAACTCGAATATACAGGTGAGACCAAAACTATATACATATGCTAATACAAGGAAAGAAAACAATTTAAAAATAAATATTAACTCGGTAAAATAAAAGGAAATAACTTCTAAAAATTGTTTTTCTTGCCACGAACGCCGGAGTTTCTTACAAGTTACATATGTATATTCAATGTTCAATTGGTTTTGAGAAATGATGAAACAACTTTGTCTGTGAAGTCATATAAATAAACTTATCTTTATTATAATAATAATGTCTTTATTGCAGTAAAGATATATCGCAGTTCGAATCGATGCACTTGCTGTTGCGTATAAGATTGCATTTGTCTGGGAAGAGCCCGCGTAATTAATGACACAATAACTGTTCCAACATTAATGGAAAGCGTAAGTTAGTAGCTTTTCATGCTAGAAGCACCTACGTAAAAAAGTCTCATAGAAAACAAATGATGAGAAAAGTGGTTTCAAATCGACTTTTAATCAAATAGCACGATTTTAATTAGCACAGTTTCTGATAAAGAAGGATTTTGGTTTCGCTCGCTCTGATGGTTTCAAATAATATTTAAGCAATAACCTGAGTTAAAATGTTGGTATCTGTAGTGGTTGATTCAATCGTCTTACATGCAGATAAATACACCACTTTTAGAAACAGTTCTAGTAACCGTTGATGAAGAATCCTCATTACAAAACTGGATATTTTAAGAAGACAACATTGTTGTCCATATTTTCAGACGGGCAAGAGTTTGTTTCAGGATATCATAATATTACAATGGCTAGCTCGCTCATTTAATCTAAATACGACAAGCTTTGGTAACAAATAAATGCCAAGAAAATAAACAATATACCATACGCTTTAGGTCTTTATTCTTTATCAATACAATACTTTTTATGTGTTAGTACAAAACAGAATTAACAGAATTTTTCAAGCATTTTAATTATTTTCTTATTCCTTTACTCTATAAATCAAAATCACTCTTTGTAACAACATTAAAAGGAGGTCAAAAGGTGAATCAGTAAATAATATCCGTAATTTCTTTTCTCGTTCCATTATACAAATATATAAGAAACAGCTTACCTAGCCCACACAGTGTTAAACTTTGCATAATATACAATAAACAGCATGTAATGTCTCATGTAATGTTAAGATAAAGGCAGCGACATCTGTGAATAAGGATGCAAACAATTGTTCCACTCCTCCAACAGGCCATAAGTTGTGTGATTAAAATTCAAGGTTAAGTTCTTGTATATCTTTGAGAATCAAGTTTGTGTGGTCCATATGATAAACTAGTACGGATTCAGTTTAAAATTTCTCTATGTAATTTGAGATTACCATAATAAATATGTTGTGTAATGTGAAACTCTTTAATATGAGGTACTGCGGCTACCTGGTTAAATGATTCTCGTTATTGTCGGCATTTTTTAGATAGTACTTCTTTATTCATGTATAAAAGCTTATATATCGATCGTGGCGGATTCTAAAGATATATTTTGCTATTATTGCTTCTATTATAATGAGAAATATGGAATAATAGCAATAATCATTTCTGCAAGATCATGATTTTGATGTGTGCACATCTACATAGTCCGAATCTGAAGCCCCAACATTTTCCAAAAAATAGAAAACAGAACTGAAAGAAAGAGAGGGAAATGAATGCAAAAATGATGTAGCTAGAGTCACAATTACGACCACTTCCAGATAGTATTACAGTATACATGTAGATCTCGTTAATAGAAAATTGTATCACTAAATTCTTTATAATCGAAAAACCTCAACCTATGGCCTGAATTAATGTAGTCTTTAGGTGTTGTTTTCATTTTTATCCGATAAGATCTCCGTCAATATTACGGATAATCGAACTGTAGTTCCCGTAGTTAAATATATTCATCCCAAAAAATTGTGTTGGATTTGGAACTGAGCAAATTTGTGGTAAATTCTTGACATGTTCTGTGTTACAATTATGTATATCACTAATAGAAAAAACAATAGAATATTTCTTTCATGTTGATCTCTGTGGCTTTTCAACACTTTTATCTCCTAGTGTAGATACCCGAAGTGGTAACAGTGGAACGATCAATTGTCCTCAGACTTTTATTATTCAAGTAAATGATTTCTGGAGAACACTGTAAAAGGTATACCCGAAAAGGTATATGCATCGCTAGCGATATATCTTCATACCAAATACTTCTTTGCCAATTGATAAACAATTAGCACGAATCTGCTTCTTGAGACACCAATTTTAACGATTTGTTGATTGTTTGAGAACTAATTCCATTTTAATTATCGCAACGTTTTTTATGATGCTCCAGCAAGTACAACGGAATATTTATAAAAATACTTTTTTTCTGCAAACCAGCCTTGTTTTTTTTATGATAGATAGTAATAAAAAAAGAAAAATAAAGATTGGTAAGAGCTAATGTTTTCGTGATAAGAATCTAGAGACAAAATTATTATTCCAACATACGGTTTCTGAAATTATTTTCACAAAGTTTGAATTTATTATACAATTATAAATTCTCTGCGAAGCTAGAATTAGCAGTCTAATATATCAAAATGTAAAGCACAATAATCCATTTCTCTGCAGTACTCGCGTACGAATACGCGGAAGAACCTGTCCAATAGTAGCGTGAGAGAAAATATTATTGAAATTATATATTCCTCTTGATACAAACAACTTTGGAGCTTGTGCGAAAGTGAATATGTACGTCGTTTAACTCTTTACTTAAATCCCTCAGTTACGATAACTACATAGTACCCTAAATGGTAAGACATGAAATGCCGCCGTCCATTCTAGGTGTCAGACGTAATTTACATACGCAAATACGTATACAAGGACAAATCGGATTAAACATTTCCTGATATCGTTCGCAAATCTCACACTACACCCGATATTTTCTCCGTAGCGAATCGCTTATGTTAGCTCACGGCCCAAAATAAATTTTCCCGAAGCTTGAAAAATTTAGTGCAAAAATCGCAGACGTACAGTTTCCTAATGAAACTGGGTAATATATTGCAGTTATAACGGTTTCGAGTTTATATCGATTTGGTATTAGCCAGGTCTGTAACAAATTCTACCGCAAGGTATAGTGAACGCGTAGAGCTATTTCCCGAATAACTAGATGAGACAGTAATGCAGACGCGATAAAACATGCGGTAGAAAATGACAACGAAGAAAACCGTTTGAATCAAGCCCGTATTGGAATGAAATTGAATTGCTGCTATAGTAAATTGGTTGTACTATACACATATAACTTCTACGCAGAGTTTTTATTAAATTCGTTAGCTTCTACTTCTATTGAAGTATCTTGTAGTTCAACGTGATGCGCTATAAAAACTTTTTATTTGATATTATGGAGAGCAACGGCAGTACGAACTACAGCAAAAGAAAATTTGTAATTGGCTATATCGGCGGATGCTAAAATCTGTTGCCAACAATTAAGAAAGGACAAATAGTAACTTCGAAGGATGATAAATCTTTGTCTTTTCCAGCGCTGGCACCAATTTAGCAAGAATCACCACACGAATATGAGATCGTTGAATGAACGTGACTTTTTCCGGCGATAAAAAATAACCTAATTATAGTCTGGTACCATAAAATAACAACCAATAGTGTTTTATTGTTAAAAAAAGCGTTGGAATTATCAAACCGGTTCATGTAACTACTTTTACACAAAATGTAGAGATTATGCAGAAAGTTTTACTTCCTAAATTTATATTTTTGTGTTCTAACAGCTGCTACATGCAAATTTCAAAAATTTCCGTAAATTTAGATAATAATTAGACTTTCAACGAATAGTATATTCGGCCGAATACCAAATATTCTGCGTACTTCATCGCCGAATAGCCGAGTATTAGGTAAAAGTATTCGGCACGCGCATGAACGAGAAAAAAGGAGTAAAATACTACCTGAAACTGTATAGATATTAGTCTTTCTGAACCATAATTTTCATTACGTAATTCAAGCGCATAGATATTTATTTGGTCGTTTTATGTAAATTTTTATAATACGGAAGTTGTTTATGTACTTATACTTCTTTAATGATTACCAGAAAAATATATTATTATAAAATTAGTATATGCATTTTTATGACCTTCTTGTACTTATCTTATTTTCCTGACATTTTTTCCACTTCTAGGTCAATTACAACACTCTAATTCGAATAAATTTGATCTTTATTCCGAATTAGAGTGTTGTAATTGACATAGAAGTGGAGAAAGTATCAGGAAAATAAGATTATTATAAAATAAATATATTTTTATTTTATAAATTACCTGACTACAACAAAACATCTTACTTACATAAGTATTCGGTATACGGCCGAATAGTACCTAGATATTCGGTATTCGGCCGAATAGGATAAAAGTAGCCGAATAGGCCAAATATCGAATAGTAGCCGAATATTCGTGGCAGATCTAATAATAATGTTTGATAAAACGTATTTTCCTTCATTGGGTCCAGTTAATAAACAAAATTACTATTTTTTAGATCAACCCATGATGATATACAAAAGTCTTCGGCAAAAGCATTTGTATGGGGCAGCGTAACAGTTGACCCATGCAGCAATTGACCCAACAGTTTTTTAAGAAGTAGTATGCGAAAATGGTTAATAATTTACAGCGTTGAAAACGGCAAAACTGATAGTTTGGAATCTCACAGCGCTAATTGCAATAACTGCTTTAAGGAATGTGTTCCAGGCCGTGTGATAACACGCAATGGGGTCATTACGTGGCCATCATGCTCTTCGGACAACATAACTAGATTTACTTGCACAACAATGTTGTGCAGTTAGTTGCTTGCGGCGATAGGAGCAACATAGCAGACTTTTGGTTTCGGGATTACCACGACTTATTTTTTTATTCTATTGGATTGATTGATTGAGTGATTGGTCGATTTTGATCAACGTAGGACGGTCTTTTGTTTAGGAGCCTATTTGGTAAATCTTTCTCCAACGGTGATTGCAATGCGCTTTGCATAATAAACTTTTGTTGGCTCAGTGCTGCACATTCGAAAGGAATGTGGGAGACTGTTTCTTCCTCCTCATTGCAGAAATCCTATTGGATAGTTTTTCATTTTGGGTTTTGTAACGTCATGATGGTAACTTATTTTCTATGTTTCATATTTTCACGTACAGCGAGAAGGTATAAATATTTGCCATAACATCAAGATCATCTTCCAAGTTTCTGCAATAATCTACCTTAAAATGCAGAAAGAAATTTTGATATTCCAGAGATTGAAAAGAAAATTATTTAATGAATTTAAAATAAGTCTTAGCGGTCCAAAAATTGTAAAGCATCTCATAAAAATTCTGTTTTCCAGTCTCAGTTCGTTGTTCATTTAAGCAAAGCCTTTTTTTAAGTACTTTGTGTCAATATTTTGGACAACAGATTATCCAAAATGTTATAATCAGATTATCCAAACACTGTTAATTTATTTACAGCCATTTCAGTCAAAAACAGGATGTCGATATGGCGAATCCTTATTACTAGATCTCGAAATCTTGGCTCAACGTAACAGCTCAGCAAATCCGTGCAGTCTTCACAGAATCAAAATATACACTGCTGCAAATAATTGACGAGCACACCCTGTATAATCTGAACTGGTTCGACGCAATATAGTATCCAGTAAAGTTATCTTTATTGTTTGTTTAATTGTTGAATGTACATATAGCAAACAACAAGTGCTTAAATTTTAAAATTTTACTACTCCAAACTGCATAGGAATGAAACCTTCCTTTTTCTTCTAGTTAATACCATCAAACAGAATAAATTGAAACACAAAATGGAGGAATCTGCACCAGCATACTGTTCTGACCTTTCCACAATGGATACAGTATTTGTTCTGCCCATTGCCGTTAACTTTTACTCGGAGCTGTGCGCATAGCTATAGATACAAGTTACTAACAACAAATATAAAGTATTTACTTGTGATATGTAATCGGCCCATCTCTCTCTGCTATATTATAACTGCAAGAAAATTTATAAATTGATTGGTACGTAAGTCGACAATAGAATACTTTCCCCTTGTCCTACATACCCTACATATATGCATTCAGTTTTGCATTTTATAAACATAAAACTACACTGATTTTCAATTGACAAATTTTGTAGATTCTTACAACTACGTTATTTTAACGTTTTTACTATATCTATATACTAACTTGAAAATACTTTTTACAAAGTTATTTATGTTACCGGTCCAGGAATATTTTTGGTTACACGCGCCTCCAGTCACCGCTATTGAAATAAAATGATTTTACCCAATCCGGTCGAGAGAATAAATTCGTTTTCTTTATATGTGACTATCCACAATATTACCGCGTAACAGCTTACAAAATTTCTAGGAAGCATTTCTTCAACACAGCCTTCAATTTGGCAGCAAATACGTCATGTCATTGCCAATACAATAAAAAAAGCTTTAACATACTATTAATTACCGTATCTACTATTCTGCAACTAGCGCGAATGGTTGAAAAAGATCAGTTTCGCAAAAAAATTATTGAAAATCATGTAGTAGCGTTAATCCTAAAGAATGACTCGACGTTTATATCCCGAAATTGAATTTTACTTTTTCATGAATATCAATGTTTTACTTCTGCTTTCTTAGAAGTGACGTCTAGTCAAAAACGCATACACAGCTAACACGTTTAAATAATTATCTGTTTAATTTAAATATATACTTTAGCACGGCTAATTCTCTAGTTCTAGTAGTTTCTTCGAATTTCATTATCAATAAAGTAAGTAGTAAATAATGTAGATCGACACATTAAAGTTTCTATTTAAGCCAGATTGTATTGTTAGCTATACTAATTTTTACATTTGAAAGATTTTCTTAATCAAATGATATAAAATCCTCTTCACTACCGCTGCATTCGGTTGTTTATCTTTTCTAATTGACAGACTTTTTTAACAATAAACAAACGTTGGCGATATCCAAGATATGTTTACTTGACATAAATTTGAAATCACGTACAAGCTGTTTATGTAAATAACTCCAAAACGTCTCCAGTACTGTACTTCGCTTTAAATACAAGTTCAAACATATTCTACATACACATATTCAACCATAGTGGACCGAAAATTAGTTTGTGCCAATTGAATAGATTAACAAAAGTCATAATGGAACTTCCGCTGCCAAAGTAAACTAATCAAAAAACTTATAATTCAACTATTCAATTACAAAAAAATTTACACCTGACGAAGCTACTGTATGGTGAAACATCTGTCGTATTTAATTAAATATAGTGTAACTTGACTGATTTTTTTACACAGAACTTTATTAAACTCCAAAAAGATATACAAGGTTATCCTTAATTAATTAAGCTCATAACAAAAAACAATGGAAATCTAATTGCTTTAGGAATGGAATTTTACTGTATCTATGGTTATACTGTAATACTGCTTATTCATCTAAAGCAGACACCTCAAAAAAATAAAATACAAACGAGATTCGACACATAATGTAAAAAAACAGTGCATACAATACTTATGTGACAAACAATACAAAACTTAATTAAAATTATAAGACATATATTCATTAATATTGTAGAAGGGATTGACCAACAGTGTGTTTCTGAGCTTCTTACTGAACCGCTTACCATTTAGATTTTGAATGTGTTCCGGTATGTTGTTATACAACTTTGGACGCCAAAAATCCACCGACCGCTGCGTCCCATCCAGCCACTGGCACCGGGTGACCAGAGCATTTCTGTTTCTAGTCCCATAATCGTGTAATTGCGAGTGTTTTAAAACGCGATCGATTCGCATGCACGTATTTTACACAGGTAAGTATGTATACATTAACTATGGCATGTATTTTTTCTCTTAGAAATACCGGTCGACAGCCTTCTCTAAAGCCCATTCCGCACAGAACACGCACCGTCCTATTCTGAAGAATTAGCACTTTTTCTATAATAGGAGATGCCCCCCACACTAAAACACCATACGACGCAACACTGTGAATGGTAGCGTAATAGGTGAGTTTTGCTGCTTTATCTGTTGACACTTTATCTTTCGTATTGTGTAGATCGCAGAACACAGCCTTCCCGCTAATGACTCAATGTGATGCAACCATCGGAGACTGGAGCTTATATTGAGCCCCAGGAACTTAGCAGACGATTCACCAACGTCAGGGATGGTAAGTATTTGGGTTTTATCTGCATTCAGTTTAAGTTTATTGGTGTCACACCATAGTTTTAGCTTCATTATAGCGTTTTCTTTCTGGTTCATGTCCACAACGAATGCAGCGTCATCAGCACACAGACAGGCCCTTATGTGCGATACACTAGTTGGCAAATCGTTGATATACAGGCTGTCCCAAATCGAGTGGGATTGCATGGACATCTTCCT
>SMLS01066680.1:0-14496 GCA_004785975.1 Popillia japonica
GGCCGCTACGCCTGCGAGTAAAACCCCGAATAAAACAAATTGACGAATACATCTATAATTTATGATTCCTAAGATATTTCGTTCTCCTCTTTTTCTTATAAAAGTAGATTTAGAGATCGCAATCAATCATCTTATCGAAAAAACACACTTCCTTCTTACATATTTTTTCTTCCGAACGATTTTATAAAATATTATGAAAGTTCTAGCCCACAGATATGGAAAGTACCTAAAATGGTGTAGTAACTAAGCAACTGATTAGACGTAATAAATTTTCTGTCTGTCTTCTTTGGAGTTCTTCTATAGGAAAGCTTTGGTAGTCTAGTAGGCTGAGAAATCTCCCCGTTATATTAACTGAATTTGTAAATACATATTTTAGCACTTGCTATTATTTTCACGCTATACGTTCATACAAATGATATGTAGAATTAGTGCACTTTCAATAATAGTGTCCCTACTTTTCTTTATTTTTGTAACTTTAATTTCAGACAAGCAAAATAGGGGTACGTGTATTTCGTCAAGGGCATGCAATAAAAAATGTCTTTAAATATACTGCTGCCAGTTTTTCGGATTCATATATACTTACGCTAAACGTTAATTGTGTTAGGTGTAATCCTTGCACAAACATCTAACCATACGTTTTTAGGAGTTATTGTAGATGCATATATTCTCAAACTGCTAGGGTAGGTGACAGTGGTTGGCACCTTTGTTGTATCAGATATTATTTCAAACTCGTAATTTCGTTATTTGTCAATTTACAACCAACAGGCCAAAGAAAAAGATAGATGGGATTATGTGCTCGGCAGTTACTAATGCAAACTGTAGTACTTAAATATTTTCTATTCGAATCAAACTGAAATAGAGATATGTATACGCTAAAAATCACAGTGGTTGGCAGACTGATGACAGTGCTTGACATGTTATATGTATAGTAATTGGCATTGTATATTTGAAGCTAAAAAACAGCTAAAAATGAAAAACTATATCAAGTAGATAAATAAGTAGGTTTTAGAAAATTATTTATTATAAAACAAAAAACATGTGTTAAATTAGGAATTGAAAATTAACACAAACTTTTATAAAAAAAGATCAACCATGTATCACACGCAAAATGGTTAGAAAGTGTCTTCATGAAGACTTTTTATATGAAATAGTACTTATTATTACTGTTGTACAAAGCCATTATATCACCGTATATTGACTTTTGTTTAACAGCACTGTTCAGCATAAACAGTACTGAAATGCAAAAATCACAAAAACTGCAAAACAGAGCATTAAGAATTATATTAAAGTGCAATAAGTATTCACCGATCAAACTTATGCTCGATATATTGAATCTGTTAAATGTTAAACAATATATAGTCTACAAAACCATGATCTTTATTTTTAAAATGAAAAAATGCATGTTACCATCTTATTTAAGTGACAGAATATCGGTTGCTCAAGACATACATGAACATAATACAAGATATGTTAAAGACCTCTATATAGAGAGATTTAGTAGGGTTCGAACATCGAGAAACATTTTTGTGAATGGTTTCAGGTTGCTTAATGCATTGCCTCAAAGTATAAAATATTGTGATAATTTATATAACTTTAAGAGAACTCTGTTAGAATACGTTAAACAAGAATTCTATTAATCCTTATCTTTAAGCTTAGGAAGATCTAGATAATTTTTGCTGTAGTAGTAGCGTAAAATAGTTAATTAAATAAATGTAATAAATGTTATAGTTGTATATAATAATAGATTTGCTAATAAATACATTACTTACGTACTTACTTACTATAGTCTCACATATTTAGAACATTTGCGATCAACGTTCTTTATAGTGACTTTATACGTACACTTGTAGCATGTTCCGTTTACTACAAATGTTTTCTCTTTGTTTTAAGATCCTACAACTGCTTTTGGTAATGACGCATATTCCACACCTTCAACCCTATTTTTCTCTTAAGCATAAACCATCATTGTCTAACTTGTTTGCAATAAATTGTCGTAAACCAGTTGTTAATATCATTTTCACTTAAATAACCACTTGCGCTAGTCACTGCTCTTGATATCCTTAACGTATGTTTAGGGAATCGTTTGATGAATGCTTTACACCACCCTTTACCAGGTAAATTATCACGGAAAGGTGTATTTATCTTTGTTTTGGTAACAAAATGCTGACCACTTTTGACAAGATCCTCAATTCGTCGTGAAAATCCTCTCTTTTGAAACTTGATAATTCATATGAAAAATATAATTAATAAAACCAAACTACCAAAAATGTTATAAGTCATTATTCCAGTAGAACTGTTTTTTTTTTGTTTTGAGAGATAAATACAAGGACCAAATCCAGGCTTTCTAACCTGTGTCCCATTCTAAATTGAAATGGGGATGTAGGAACACCAAACTGTTTCGATGCTTTTAGGTTCGACATTCTATTTTTCACCGCGTTAACTGTAGTCGTTATTTGGTCTTCCCTGTTCATGCTAAAATAAAAAACAATAAATATCGATAACGAATAATGGACTGCCAACGAGTAATACCTAAACCTAAATTTCAGTGGTTGTCATCAACGTGCCAAAACTAACAAGAATATTTTACTGTGATAGTGGCTGGCACCAACCATTTTTGAAGTTATAATTGATGTAGATACGTTTTAAAATAAATATATACCACCTTAATGTTCCTAGGCACTGTGTATAAAATAAAATCTCATAGTAATTATTTTTAAGCAAAATATGAATATTTTCCACTTAAACTGCTTAACATCTAATGTAACGAGCACATACATAGGTACTTACGTATCAATTGCGCGCCTTCTGTTACTTTTTTCTACCATTGCTAACTTAATATCTACTATATGCTGAGATATCCTTGGCTGTGATTTCAAATTTAACAAATCAAAACTTACCAAAGGCATAAACTAATCACAAATTTGTTAAAACTTTATATTTTTTACATAATGTTAAAGACTATAACACTGCCAAACACCGTCGTCCTTACGCTACATGTTGCATTCTTTTTTATTTCAGGTTAGCAATGTTATTTCAACACAATATAACAAATTTACTTTAAAGTATTTCACCGGCAAGCTTGTTCCTCGTTTACTTTTTGTTGCACAGGTCTGTTTTTTCTTCATTATATTCTATTGTAACTTGTTCGATGGGATCTTTGTTCCTATTTTAGCTATATATTTTGATTACGCCTAATTAATAATAAATTAATTTTCCAGGACGATTAGATAACATTTTGAGTACCTTGACGTTTTAGGTTTAACTTCCTTTTATTTTCAAATTTAGTGTTAACTTAAAGTTGTTTTATACCGCTGTATTGCTTCGCGTGTTCTCTAACACGCCAATTTTACGTAGTTTATTGTTATGTCCTTGCGTTTTATTTGTTTTCTTGTAAATGTTTAAGAATTTAGTTTTTTATTTCGGTGGAATACTCTATTTCTCATTTGATTTAAAGATTTCGTTTTAACAATTTCACTGGATTGTCGGTCCGTCTAAATGCGTAGAATCGAGTTACTTTGTGTAATCAGTTATCACAACAACTAGAATTTGTCCGGCATGAACAAATATGTGTTTTACCGGTACAACTACATGCCTGCTGGCTAATCGGTTCAGCTTGCTGACGCTGGAATATTTAGAGTAGTAATCCTAGGCCAGAAAATAGCTTATTCTGCTTCCAAATTCTGACTGGGCTCATATTAGCTCCCACAGCAATTGCCGTTAACCGTTATAAATGCACACGTGCGCTATGGGCTTGTATAATCTACAAACATGTTAAAGTTATCAGCTACTATATGTTAGGAATGTAACTGAAGGCCAATTTTTATCAGCTACAACTCCAACAACTGTGGATTATACTTCAGTATAGAGATAGCATAATAACATAAAAATAGAAAGGATTTATGTAAGCAATTCTTAATTCCTTAAAGCTAAATTGGAAGATCATAAGAATTTTATTACATGATATTTTCATCTAACCGCTCATTTTACTAATGACTTAAAATTGTATATTGCACGCACCCAATTTCAGGTAGGGTTGTACTACTATATGCGTTTCTGTGGATTCCAGGTTCAGATACTCAATTTAGCAAGAAAATGATAGCATGGGTATTCAGTTATTACTGCAATTTCGCAATTAATTTTGCACAAAAATTGTTAAAATAACGCTCGGGCTGGATAAATATGTATGGGAAGAGAAAGAGGTAAGAACAAAACAAAAAAAAAAGAAAACGGAAAAGAGTACTTTCTTTTTTGTTCTACAACTTAAAATAGGCTTTGTGCAGTAATTCGCATTTACATTCTGGGTTGAAGAAATCTGTAAGGCGAAGTTACAGGAATTTTAGAAACCGAATCAATAGTTTAAACCGATGTAGTTATTAATCGGTTGATGAAGACATTGCATGCCTTTTGGTTGAGTAAGCCCAAACTTAATAAGCGTTAGTGTCTAGTAAGCAGCATCTGGACATTCCAAACACGCAGCGCTCATTTGTTTATATGTATTTGAGCTTTATACTGTTTCCCATAAATCGCGAGAATACAGGTAACCATTACAACCGACAAAAGTGGCTTTTATTTCGTCAATTTGCATAATCTTTTTTGTAATATAAAATATTTCTATCTTGTAGTGGATAGTAGTTGCAGCGGCTTTCTACGTTGTTAATGGCACTGTACATTGATGTCTATCTTCACACATCTTACTTTAGAGTTCCATTAACTTTGACGTACGATGCAGTTTAATGGGTCTAGCTTCAAGTTTGTATGAATAAAATGTCGTTACATCAACTAAATATTTAGTTGATGGTGATGGGTAGCAAATTCCTACTACCAGTACAATTATTCGAGTTGAATTACTAAATTTTATATTCAAACACGGACAATGGAATATAAGGTTTACTAGCCATATGCATATAATAATGAAGTAATGGGTACTGGTCAGCTCTTTGCATCATTCCCTTCTTCTCGTCATTATTCCTCCTTAGAAATGCCAATTCTGCGTAGGTATTTCATTTAACAGCTGTATTTTGCTGACAAGCTCGTCACCATTGTAAGCTGTACTCGGAGAGCCAACATATTTGGTGCTAAATCTTGGGATGCCTGCTCCATCATCCGTTTGCAGTGTGTCTATCCTTCAACGTTGTTTCAGTGAACCTGGTGTATTTTTGTGATCCACCCAGCTATTGCACCACCTACTACTTAGTTATCATCAGACACCACTGGTCCAGTGAATATTATTGCAGAATCGTTTCTGTCCAACTTGCTTGCTAATTTGTTGCCCGGTAGATCTTATGTCGCAGCACTCTGTAACGTTCACGTTACTCTTGAGCGTCCGTGTAGGTGCAAAATTAGTTTAGCGCCTGTGTGAATTAAAACATGCGAGTACTTCGGTTTAGTCGCAGGTCAAAAGTGTTTTCTTTTTAAATGTTCGTACTATATTTTATTGTATTTTTAGTTGGCTCGGCTGTAAATTATTTTCCTTCGATAGATTTTTTTCTTTGTGCTTGTAGCATGGTGATAGCACGTGTTTTCTTGATTGTTTGAAATTTGGTTTTAGCTTTTGGCTTAAGTTTACTTCTATTGTGTGGGACATCCACTGCTGCGTTTTTTAATGTTTTAGGGTATAAATCTCTGAAATCAAATGTTTGATTGAGGATTGCGAGTAACGTGAGGATCGACCGAGAGAGAGAGAGATTTCCTTGCTTATCTTACTTAAAAATGATTTTATACATATCAGGTTAGTTTCTTTTCTCACATTATTAAAATATGGATTTTGTTACCTTTTAAATTTATTTAAATATGTAACTCGCTACGATTGGGTGTATGACATTTAATTTTCTTTTTATTTTATTAAAATTTTGTTAACCCTAGTGGCTACACAAAAATTGGCACCCAATGTGGGGTATTAGAATACGTATGACGTAAGAGCCGCGTGCTGTAAGAGGCAGCTAAAACGGTCAATATCTCACAACATCTCGATGTTTCATAATAACTAAATATCTCTTAATACTTCAATATTTCACAATACCTCATTATCTCACAACATTTAAATATCACATACTACCTAAATACATATCTCATAATACTAGTAATTACTAATACTACAAGTAACTACTAGTACTACTAGTAATTACTAGTAACTTTGTGGGTAGATGGATAACAAAATATTTATTTTATAATTTAATTTTTTATTTTTGTAAACGATGTACCTACTCTATACGATAAACAACCATCAATAACACTTCGACATCGTTTCTTGACAACACAGTAGGGAAATATAAAATTGTATCAGAAAAATATCATAAATTGTCTGTTTTAGGAAGCTTTGTAATTATCCTTCATGACGGTAGGTAGTACTAGTAGATGAGAACACTTAACATGTGCAACGGAATATCTCTATAAATTTCTAAACTGTATCATATGTACTCTGACAGATTCCAATTTTTACAGAATGAATTTCGTTTCTCCTTAAATGTACATACTTATTTACGCTACACAAACAGATAGAATCGTTTATTCAGTTAAGCTGCAAGATAGGCAATTGAACGCGAGTATAAAGCTCTGTTGGTAGTGTGTTCGCAGAGTTTGCTATTAATAATGTTGCAAAAACTTATAGGAACATATGCGGAAAAGAAATTACGTCTAAAGTATGTGCATATTCATTACAAATGAATAATATAAAATCGAATGTACTTAACGTGATATCATATCCCTCTGATGATTCGTCTATATAAACGATATACGTCTGTTTTTGCATGTTGTGGTTATATGTACATATATGTATGCTATAAGTGTACGAGATGTTATGTGGAAACTTGGTAGAAATTTTGTTCAACAAAATGCATCAAATCTGTCAGCATTTCAAAAACTAATTACAAAGTTCGACGAAACTAATTCGTATACAAATAAAAAAGTATCTGTGTATAGTCGTCGCCATCATTTCCGTCACTGAGAACATGTAGCGTGTGAAAGGGCTATCTAAAGTTGAGGAACAACATTTGGTTGCCGTTGTCGACGACTGGATATTTTGAACAGCACCTGACTTCGAATACAAACTAGGAATCTGTATGTAGGTACGTGACGTGATCACAAGAGATAGTTATTAACTAAATACAGAGAATTTATTACTTGGCTGTTGAAAAAAGAAACATAGGAACGATAATTTTCATTCTTATTTTGTATGGTGCCTGCTGCATTTCCTGCTTTATAGATATGTGAACTAACGATTCGTAGAACCTCGTTTCCTGCAGAACAAATTACTATTTTTGCGAATGCTGGCTTGGCAAAATGATAAGGTCGTACTTTTTCTAAAATAATGCTAAACATTGCTATCGTTATATGCTGGACCATATTTAGCGACGTGTTGTCGAAGAAATGAAGTAACATTAAAACAGCTAAATGTGGGGTTTAGAATTGTACAGTAAACAAAATCCTGGACGTATGTTTTATTATTATTATTATTATTATTATTTACGCAACCAGAATAGAAGTGTGGATTAGAGCAATTCGACCGTGTACGACTTGTCGCTTTAGGGGGTCACAATATCAATATCTATGCTACGAATCCATGAAAGATTACCTAGGTAAAGACGGAGTTAAACGAGTTATTAGCGAAATTAAAATTGTTCGCAGAAAGATTTTGTAAAAGAAAAAGCGTGCCAGAAACTTTTCAAGGGAGTGTTTGATATTATCTTTGATACTTATCCTCAGTGCGTGCGTATACGAAAATAAAAATTTGTAGAATTTTTGGATATTTGCAAACCAGCAGAAAATTCTTTTATAAATTAGCGGACGCAAGCTCTCGCTGTAGCGAGATCTTGCTGCCTTTGTGAGCTCTCATACTGGATTGGATTTACTGCCACGATTGAAGAAAGGGAAGCACAAATCTAAAATATGTAGTCTTTATTGTTATTGCTGAAGGCACTTGTGTTGGCGTCACTGAGGTGTTCAATGACAGTCCACAAAAGTAGAGATGCATACATTATACATGGTACTGTAATATATGCAATTGAAGTCAGTTCACCAATACTCAATATTTAATGCTGAGTAGGTACACATGTTTTAACATACCAAATTTACATTTGCCCTAAAATAAGGAAATGTGCAACTTACAACAATTTAGAATTTAAGTTGAGGGTAATGTTGCACTGCAGTCTGATTGTTTATTGTGCTCCTTTTCAACTATAAGCCGCTGCTATAGCTCGCCATCCACTCTAAAGGCTTTAATGAACTGCAATAGCTGCGATTATTTCAAAGAGGCCAAAATAGGTGGCACAAATTGCTGCACTAACCGTGAAGTTGATTATCAGGTATTCTAAGTTCTTTTTCCTCCGCCACAAAGCCTACGCTATTGTGGTTCAAACTTCTCCTTATCATGTGTCCCCCAAGATGGCAGCGTCCGGTGAGAAAATCCACAAGTACAGGTAGTTTGTTCCTACTTAGCATGATTCTTGCTCTTTGTTTATTGAAATTTCTATGTTATATAAATATAATAAATAAGAATATAAATCGGAAAAAAACGGTACCTACTTACGACAGAATCAGCAATTAAAAAAATGAAATGTAAAATATAAAAATGCAGTCAGCTTACACATCGTTGAAGACAAGAATGTGTCTTTATGGACGTAATGTGCTGAGAAAAGAATGAATTCATTCGGAAAATAAGAGCAGTGAAGTGAAGTAAAAAAAGGAAAGGTAAGCATACATAGTTGAGGGGATATTCGTTATTTTTCCTGAAAGAACATGTACCTACGGTGTGTTTCATAAGTAAAGACGCTTTGTTTGCCCCATCTGCATATATGTATGTATTGTAATTGCTGCTGATTGTTATTTGTTGTTGCTGTTTGCATTTGGTGGTGTAACAATAAAGAAATGATTATATACATACAAGTATCATAGATATAAATTGTAGTGTAAATGAATTAAATCTCGAAGAAATGGAGTTGAAGGACATAAAACCTAATTTTGAGGTATATCTTCCTTTGCTTTCTTACTACTTAATTAAAACAAAAGTAAACAGACGGTAATATTCGAAAACACTCAGTTTCAGATTTTGTTGAAAATATGCTATTAGTCTATTAAGAGGGGATTAGCTCAGCAGTGCTTTCTTGTTTGGCCAAATACCAAGGATTCCTAAGTACCTTGTGTTGGAAAATCTGTTTCAGTAAATGTAGTGTTAACAAGTCGACTTACTGGAACTCTCCAGCATCACTGGCTAAACGCCTGATATTCCGTTTGCCAAATGGGAGGAATTTCTGTAAACTAGTAGTGTAATCATCTTAGTCTTAGCCTCTCTTAATCGTCATGCTTTTTTTTGTAAGTTAGCTTATAAAAGCGTATCTCAGAAGATATGTTTCTGTAAACGATTGTGTTAACGTTATAAGAAGGTGTAAAGCTAATGAATGGCACCTTGATAATACTTGAGGTGTTCAGTAACAGGTGTTTATTCCACAGTTTTTGACATTCTTAAGTAGTCAATCCTCCGACGCGGTTTCACATCTTATCTCAGATTAATTTTATGTCACCGACACACATGGATGTTCGTATTGGACTGAGGTGGACAGTTTTGTTAAAAAAAAATTTCAAATAAATAATATGCGCTATGCTCAACTGTTTTTGTAATCATACATACTTAACCAGCAGCAAGTTTGTTGTTGTTTGTTGTTGTATTGTTGTTGCAATCAGTAGCAATAGTTAGCAATACTGGATGTAGTTGGTTTGTGATGGATTAGCCGAAGATTATTCGCGTTATACTAAAGAGTACTTATTTAATAGTAAAATCTACCCCCATTTTAAGATCGACCATAACCTCAATTGCACCTGACTGTAGCCTTTGCGCAGCGAGTTGTGTGTGCAGACTTCGACTAATATAGAAATTGTAGTCAGAGCTTATATTTACTACCACACCGGGTTCCCACAAATTGGGACGCTACAGAATGTGTCAACCACTAAGACAAAAAAGGCCGTAATGGTCTGTAGAAACTTCGCAGGAAATAATTGAGGATGTAACTTAAAAGACCACCTATGGAGTACAGTGGGTTGGAACAAATAAACTAATCTGGGCATTACGCCAAAGTGCGACGATTATCATGTGTATGCATAACTGGGGCAATGAGTACCTGCCACAAAGCAGCTATGTATTGAGGTGGTATTAAATCTTACTCCCCTCCAGATCTTGGCGGACACCAAATGAAGCCAAATGAATCAGATGCAGAATGACCGGGGAACGATAGGCTAGCCATGAGTGTCAGCTTTCTGAAGCTGATGAAACCTGGGATATGCGCCAGGAATTTGCCGAGCTTCGTGAAAAGATTTACCGCAAGCTTAGGAAATGGGACACTGATACTATTTATAAATGGTCATCAAATGGTACACCGATGGCTTTTAGGGAACTGGAATAGGAATGTATGGGCCTAGAACCACATATTTCGAAAACTTCGAGATGTACCCAAGTATCTTTCAGGTGGAAATACACGTTATTGAAATATGCGTCCAGTTCAATATTGATAAAAGCTACTAAAAGCGAGAGATTATCATAGTGTCTGACAGACAAGCAGCTGTTTGGGCGCTAAACTCCAATATTATCAGCTCGTAGGTGGTTTAGGAGTGCCTAGACAAACTAAATAAGCTAGGCAACAGTAACAAGATAACCCTATTGTGGGTTCCGGCACACACAGGAGTGAAAGGAAACGAGCTAAAAAGCTGTTTGCGGGATAAGTAGTAGTATAATATTGGAGAAGGTCAAATAAGAAGTAAAGGAGAGAAGATCTAAATATTAGGAGAATCTCTACGGTATGAGGCAAGCCAGCGTTCAACCTCTTCGGGAAACATAGAACCAAAACAGATCCTCAGAATGCAGCTCGGCAAAATCAATATTTGTATATTTTAACGGACGCCTAAGTAGGATTGGAATAACGAAGAATGCCGAATGCGTATTTTGTGGGGAATAGGATGAAGCATCCACACATCTACTCTCAAACTGCTCTCCACTGTGAAACTCAAGGACCCTGCACCGAGAAGCACATGAAAGTTGAAGAAGGTGAATTACCTGATGTGAGGCGTTCCGACAACCTGCTCTTTAGAAACGAAATCTTGTATTTCAATGTGCTGTGTGTAAAAACCGCTTTTAGTTTTAAAATTAAACCCAATTAGCAACAATATCGATATTGGAACTATTAGTCAATAATAACTAAGGCAATTATTGAAATTCTGTACTTGTAAACAGCGTAATAAATAACCTTTAAAACATCATAACAAAAATCGTCATCGATATTGGAATACAGCACAAAAATTCCTCCAGAATTTCGTAGTCGGAAAACAAAAATATTGCTATTTAATTCCGAAGAAATAGAGAAAGATTACAACCACAGTGTCGGCAATTTGTTTTGTAGCGGTGTTAAGATTATAAAACGCGTTCAACTAAATAAGAGATTAGTGCCGCTTAGCTGGAGAAAGGCACGAGCATTCCGAAGACGTAACGGACTACAAGTTAATAACTTCGGAAATTTAAAGAGATTTAACATAATTTTGTAGAGTTGTGTTAGTATCTTATATTATTTACCCTTCGACATGGTTTAATTTTCAAACAGGCTAGTATAGCATTTGGGATAAGCTTATTTTTATAATAGAAGTAAATGCATTCACAGCAATATCT
The DNA here is from genome assembly GCA_004785975.1 of Popillia japonica. Lineage (NCBI taxonomy): Eukaryota > Metazoa > Arthropoda > Insecta > Coleoptera > Scarabaeidae > Popillia > Popillia japonica. The sequence goes on from SMLS01066680.1 coordinate 11,645, forward strand.
AAAATCTGCCACTTAGGATGCTTCTATATTTTGGTGTTTTTTTTTAGTTATTTGCTCAACATCGTGTTTTCAACTTCCAAAGTCCCATTCAGTTTACTCTCACTCCCTCGACGTTCACCTTTTTCGTTTCCCGCGAGATCGAACCCAACCGCCCTTTCCCTCCATTCCCACGTATTTATGGTACAAAGGATAAAACTCAATCACGCAGGCAACTTGTTTCTTATCCTTTTTTATGGCCCCACGCAGGATTCGGAAAGGTGCAATATTTCCATTGGGGAGCTCGAGTACCCTTTTTTAGAGATTTATTAGAGATTTCGAAGGACGAAGATTCTTCAGCCTCTCTCCCTCCACCGCAGGATCTTGTCTCCTTCTTTTCTAGCATTCCCGTTCAACTTCTCGAAAGATGAGTTGTTGACCGTTGCGATTTACCCGCACAGTATCCGCTCGAAAGCGCCACAGTTAAGTTAAGTGCACAGCAGAGGGTGCACGATTTGGATCAGTTATAAATGTGACAGCACGTAGATGTTATCAAAGCGAAAACATTATGCGGGAAACATAGTATTAGGGAGAAATGGAGGGAAATGATGGCGAATATAAGGCAGTAGTATACACACATAAGTATATACATACATACATGCATATCTCGGCATCATATATAAAATATAAATGTAATGAATGGCGTGTCTCCATTTACTTAATGTTTTAGTTAGGAAGGTTTTTATTTTATAGTTTATGAAAATATGAAACAAAAACTCTCGACATTAATTGTTCAACATTTAATAGTCGTTCATATTTTATGTCCACTAATTTTGAACGCATTTTCAAATCAGAATATTTAAGGGCGGTGAGGATAGCGCATAAACTTGCTATCCCCTTTTGGTGTTTAGACTAGTTTACATTACTAAAGAGGCAGTCATTTGTTGTGTTGGCTAGAATATACAAACGATCATTAGTCGGTTGGTTCAATGGTCACATTGGCTGGACCAATGCAGCATAGTTAGTCCGTCTGGCATAAACAAGATGGAAATAGCAACGGCGCTGAAGCTCGAAATTGCAATAAATATATACCTGAAAGTTCTTTTAATCTATTGTGTTATATATGGTAGTCTCATTTAAATAGCAAGATTTAATCTTTTAGGTTCTTTTCAAAAGTTTCAAAGATTTTCAGTAACAGTTAGTCACAAGATCTTTGACAGTAAGTGAAAGCAATAGTTTCTTTATTACCATAAACATTCCTACTTTAACTGATGGCTTAACTGCAACCGATACATTGGCTAATATGTTAGACATTGTAAAGAATTTGGGATACATTCAACCAGTAAGTAAGTATCAAATTTGAACCTTTGCGTCTGCATATTTTCCGTTTCGCAAATGTGCCGATGAGGATTCAGCAATAATTTATTACTATTCCATATAATGAATGCTTCCGTTTCAATATTTCCAGGAAATCAATTATTTTGAAAGATTAACGTTAGAATGTTAGTGCATCTTTATGGAGTTGAGTAGTATTTTAAATGACACAAACAACTTCGACCTCTGCATTCATTGTATAGAAAAATCATTTACATATACTAAGAAGAGCAACGGTCCCAGTATAGAGCCGTGCGGGATACCTTGGGTAATGTTTCACCCCTGATAGCTTGTTGTTGCATAAAACTTGCTGGCTGCGGCCATGTAAAGATGACGTCACCAGTCTAATACTGTTTGAATCAAAATTTTAGCGACACAGTTTAGAAATTAATAAATCATGCGGCACACAATCAAATGCCTTTGATAAATCGTAAAAGGTGTCCAGCAGATATTCCCCTCTCTCATTGCATTCCATGATCCTATCCACAAGATCAAAAATTGCCGTTTTGGTACTCATATTCTGCCTAAATCCGTATTGATGCTGCGAGAACAGATTGTTGTTTTCGAAATAGTTATATATTTGTACTTTCAGGATCTTTTCCAAAATTTTTGAAACAATAGGCAAAAGAGATATCGGTCTAAAATAGGAGATATCCTTCGGATCCCCTTTCTTAACGACAGGTAAAACAACAGCAGCCTTCAGAACGTCTGGGAATACACCTTCACTTATAGAGAGGTTAATTAATTTAGTTAGAGGTAACACTAAAAGATCTTTTATGCTTTTGATAATTAGTACCGTAAATCCATAAATATCCCTACTATTTGATGGTTTAAGAGAGTTAATCGCTTCTCTCACTTGAACTGGACTGACCAGATCTAATGAAAGGTAGCAACCAACGCAATTAATAAATTGGCATCTCAAATCGAATCTATTCTTACAAGTATTTCTTACAGTATTTCAAGAATATATCAGTTTAAGTACCTCTGTAATTCAATTGGACAGCTCTCCCAGACAAACCTTTCAAGGTTGCCCTAGATTGGGATAAGTGGAGAGTAAAACAGAAATCAGGAATCCCAACCCAGATCTGGTACGCAGACAGGTCAAAGCAAACAGCAGGTTCTGGAGCAGGTATATACCGTGAAATCTTGAATCAGGAAGAATATTGATATTAGAGCAACATACCAGCGCGCATTAAACGGAAATATTAGCAATAGAGATATATCGCCGAAGGTCATCGGAAAAAATAACCAACGAGTCAGCTGATTCATATCATATCTAATAATCAGGCTCTAAAATCATTAGCATTTTATCAGATAACCACAAAACTAACTTAGGACTGCCTGAAAAAACTAATCATAAACCAGTTGCTTCGGTGTGGATAGCTGGGCACAAGGGCATATCAGGCAATAAGTTGCCAAAGAAGCTGGCAAGAAGAGGTTATGCAACAATATTCATTGAGCAAGAACCTGATCTGGCAGTAACTAAGACTGTAATACGTGGT
>SMLS01066681.1:0-13760 GCA_004785975.1 Popillia japonica
TACACTAATCTGTAATCTAACGTTAAACGGATGTGCTCTTTGTCGCTAATATAGCTTTGTCGATAATTCGATTAACACAAACAACTAATTAGTCAATACTGCAAATAGCTCTCTGACGGTATCCTTTTGTTTAAACGATTTGTACTTACAATTAGTACTGTAGAAGCAAGCTAATACCTACATGCAAGGAGGGAACGAAAACCCTCTTGTATTTTGATAATTGATGTCATGAAAATTACACAAATTATACGTGGAAGTCTGCTAAAAACATCTCTTTACGCAAACATTCCTATTTTGGCGTTGCACTAGCCTTGAATTCAGCATGATGCTGAAAGCTTGCATCCTTTATATTTTTTAAATACATATGTAGGTATATAAATTCACTGCTTCTTGGGTTAGTATACGGAGTTTTCAAAAACTGGCTCCAAATATATGTATGCGTTAAACTATCGTACTATTAGCGACTTATATTCATTGCAATATCGAGTATCACAAAGCATGCCCATAAAAATAAGCCAACTGCGAGGTCGGTAACACTTTCTAAAAAGTAGCTATTGGTTTATTGTTACATATAGTTTTATTTACTATCATGGCAACAGCAATATAAGAATAGTGTCACTCATTTCAAATCCTTGATAATGAAATCAATACGTTAAAATATTTAATTTGTTTAAATCTGTTTAATTTTATATATGTTCTTTTATATTTATTTATAATGAATTTCTTACAACAAGAAATTACTTGAATTTTCTAACATCAACTCTAATTAAAACGGCAGTCACCACTCAGAACAGAATTAATAAAATATGAGCAAAGCCAACCACATTTTTTAATAAAATACATGCGTGTAATAATGAAAGCATTCAGCTTGTGTAATGTCATGAAAATCTAACGGATTAGTTAATTTAGCATTCATTAGCTTGACGTAAACAATAACACACAACACAGCCTCCTACCTTCTATATCTTCTACTTGGATTTACATTACCCTAATGTATGCTTGTATATTTTCAATTGGGGTACAAGGCAAGGATTTCAAAGGCTTTCTGGTAAGCATTAAGCTATTTGTGCACATAGATTATCCATTAATCTTAATAGTTAAATCCATCTGGTTGGAAAAGGCAAGCGAAAACGGTATTAAAGCTGTCCGAGCGAAGGAAATTGATTAATATCGCATGGAAAATTAAAAGAAAAGAAAGGAGGATCCAAGACAAGGGAGCGTAACGAAATGGATGAGTAGTGAACAGAGAGAAAAGGATGAGAAGAAGAAATCGATTACTGTTTCAGAGGCAATATCTACATACACATTTTAAGACTATTAACGCGAACTGCGGAGGGTGAGTTCGTATGCCACACATAACACCTTGAAGGAACTGCTTTTGTACAATCAGTAGGCGTGGCCGGGCGACGTTTTGATTTATTACCGCAAATTTCAATTTCAAATTTCAAAGCAATTTCGTTTACTTAATGTTGTCGTTGACCTCTACTGCAGCTATTCCGTTCTTCCTCAATTCATTAAGCTACATGCCGCAATTTTTATATGTAGTAAAAATTTCCTGGACCTGCATACATTTTCGAGTTGGGTGACGGTTCGATTAAAAAAGGTTACATGGTCTATAAGTCATTTCGCCTTAGCAGAATTGGAAAGCAGGCTGTGGAAAATCTTGTTTACTTCCATATATTTATGTATAGAGGCGTCTCACAATTAATATTGAAAGTAGATTTATCTTAATTAAATAATGAATCGCTACTAACAAGATATTTAGAGGTTAGAATAATTTATTTATTAATTTGTTATAAGATTTGTATACAGATAATGTAAAGTTATGAACTCACTGTCTAACTCACAACAATTATATTTTTGAATACCTCTCCAACTTTTACCAGGCGTGGATTGCGTATGTATCCAAGCAACGTATTTATAAATTTTTCAAAAGTTTTACCTGAAATATACATATAAAATATCATCTAAAAGATATTAGAAGTCATAAGAACAAGTGATATCATAACAACAAAATATTACCTTACTTTAGCATTATAGATAACAAGAGCAAGACTTTTAGTCTTAATCAGTTGTGAAGAAAGTACTCCTTCAAAGTATAGCGCAGAGCTCTCACGTGATCTGTTAACTGTTACACTTTACATGAAGCATGTCTGTGCTATTGCACGTCACATTAGTTATTATCAAAATTGACAATCACATTTGGCGGTAATTTTCCTCAAACTGTCAGTAGTTCGAACACATGATATCAATCATTATCGTTCAGTTTTGCTAGACAAAATTAAATCAAAAATAGATATTGCACTGGAAAATTCGATAAATATTTCACGATCCTACAAAAACTCTATTCAGACCCTAATTTATATAGTATGCAATACGTAAAACAAACAACTATTTTAAGTTGTGTGGAGAGTAATCCATTAATCTCTAGGAATCAATAAATAATTATGAAATCATCTTCTAAAAACACATTCTTACAGTTTATATAGAGGATGAGCGTATAGCAAATTACGTTAATAATAACCGAGGGATATTTTCCTGTGCTTATGAGAATATTGTGTACAACACATTGATAAGGGTCTAATAGGTACTTGGTAAATTATAAATAAATATTGACAGAGCATTAGTACCTTTCAAACCTGTTAATTTCCTGTGTCTACAGAGATAAAATCTTTTGTACTTCATGTTCTGTTATAGTGAAAATAATTGCATTAAGCTGTAATAAATATACGGAATAAATTAAATCATTTGCAAGTGTGCTACAGTCAGTGGGTCGATATTCGACTATGTATAAAATACACAATATAGTTTTGGATATCATCTATACAGTGTGTCCAAGATAAGGATCCTAAGCATGGGAATCTCAGTACCTGTAGGAGATACAGCTTAGGTTAAATTAGGAAAAAGTTGCGTTCTTTGAAGCTTATTTACATACCGTGTAGAAACTTGAAAAATTTTCATGGCCTACTGAGATATTTGGGAGAAACGGGAATTTGACAATATGAATTTTATTTCTTTCTGACTTTATTTGAAGAGATAGCAAAAAACGAATAACACTTTCTCATTGGCACTTTTAAGGTACTACATGACGGTATTTTCAGATTTTATATCTGACGTTTTGTTTTCGAGAAACCATCATCAACTTTATTTTTTTATATGGCCCGAAAAAAAAGTACACCCAGTATCTGATTCCATTTTTTATTACCAATTCAACGATGTATCACGTGCCATATTTTTTTTGTAGTTTAGAGGAAAATTGATTTTTTTCTATTTTTTTTAAATTCCCGTTTCTCCCAAATATCTCAGCAGGCCATGAAAATTTTCCACACGGCATGTAAATAAGCTTCAAAGAACGCAACTTTTTCCTAATTTAGCCTAAGCTGTATCTCCTACAAGTACTGAGATTCCCATGCTTAGGATCCTTATCTTGGACACACTGTATATGTAATTATAGAATTAAAACGTCTAAATATAACTGCCAACTTTTATTAGGTGACAGGACATTCGGGTATCTCTTTTAATGATACTATTGACAGGCTTGCAAAATCTGCTTGTAGAAATGGTAGTTCATATCAATTTACTCGTTGAAGTTCAGATATTATTAACAAAAACTAGTCAGTGTTATATCGGGCATGGGAGGATCTTACTTATACAGACTGATTCATTTTCGATCCTCACCATTGCGATCTCGGTTATTATTGAAGATAGAGCGTAGTTTAAATTTGGCAAAGTTGCTAAATTTTGTGGGTATTATGATCCTGAAAAGAATGTAGACTTAGAACAAATGACGTTGGAGTTATTTGAAGAAAACTGAAAAATCTCATTTTCTTATTTTGCTTGCACTTTTATTGGGTCTTGCGGAGTAAAACTAAGGACACATTCTCTAGGCCACTTTTACTCCTCATATTGGAGTTTGACACAGCTAGAAAGATTTTCTTTTTCTGATTTCAACCATGTATCATATGTTGAAAACAAAATTTGATATAGTGTGTTAATTAACGAAGAATCTGATTTGATATTAAATAAGGTAGGTAGCTATCAAATTTCGAACTGTCAATTACTTAAAATTGACTATCGCGTAAATGAAAATCGAGATTAAATAAGATCGTTGCGTTAGTAACGCAAAAATGGCCTTTGCCAACGAAGAAAAACGAGATAATGATATGTATTTTTTATCAATCAAACCGAAATACAGCAATAGCGAGTACAATTACGTCCAATTGTATCCTAAACTATTACAAACATATCATACTCTACAATTTTTCTAGATCTTGACAGAAATTTGGTCGAATATAGATCGTGGAGAACTGCGTCGAAATAAGCTGAAACCGTACAAAGTCAATGTTAGTCAAAGATTACTACCTGGTGATAACTTAAGATAAATGGAATATTGCAATTGTTTGGATTGGTTACTGGGAAAATTAGAAAACTACCAAGATTTTTTGAATACAATCATCTGGTCAGATGAATCGAAATTTACTAACTGGCCGGCTAGTAGTGCGGCGCCTAGTGTGCTCGCTTCCGAGGCCGGCGGTACTGGGTTCGAACCTCGGTATGTTCTTTCTGAATTTGGTTTTCTGTAGTTTCCCAGATTCCATGGAAAATGCTGAAAGGCAACATCTTAAGTCGGTCTACAATCACAGGCATAATAATAACTCGTGGCCAGCCGATGGCCCCTGTAATTGGCACAGCTGTTGGGGATGTGAAGGCATCACTTATTATTATTATTATGGTGGAATGTTTAATCGAAATACATCCGTGTAAAATTCCAAATATCTTTACTTGTATTTTAGTTCGATGACTAAAAAATACATAACATTTCTTACTTTTCTTTGCCTCTCTTCTCACGCCATTTTCCCGTTACTAATGCAACGATAATTAACAGTTCAAAATTCCATGACTACCTTATTTAACATCGATTTTCATTTTCATCATACTCAATTTTAAGGGATTGACAGTTCGAAATTTCATAGCTACCTATCTTATTTAATCTCAAATCAGATTCTTCGTCAATTAACATGCAATATCAAGTTTTGTTTTCAACATATGACACATGGTTGAAATCAGAAAAAGAGAATCTTTCTAGCTGTGTCAAAATCCAATATGGCGCCCATAAGGAATAACAAAGTTGATGATCATCCAAAGAAAACGAACCGCAGTATAAAAATTTTAAGTACACCATTAGATAGAGGAGCAAAAGTGGCCTGGAGAATGAATCTTTGAAGGATTCTGAAAGACCAAATAAAAGTGCTACAAGCAAAATAAGAAAGTTAGATTTTTCAGATTTTTTCAAATTATTCGAACGTCATTTGTACTAAGTCTACTTGCATTTCGGAATCATAATAACATAAATTTAATCCTCAATAATAAGCAAGATCGCAAGGGTGAGGATCAAAACTGAATCAGCTTGTATACAACTGCAATTGGATACGGTCAACGACCATCTCATTTACACAAACTCCAATTTATTGATTCTCCTAAATGTCAGTGTGGATATGAGGCAGCTGATCTGAATCATATACTGTTTAATTGCCTGCTACATGAAAAGACTATAAAGACATTTACTCTTATAACTGAAGGAATACATCTACCCACAAGTGTAATAACATTAATGTGATAATTAAAACAAAAAAACCCAACTTCACTTAAATATAGAATATATTTTTCTGAATCGCCATTTCGTTACAACTCGTAACTTCATCAGCAGAAGACTAGTCTTCACTTTTTTAGTAAAATATATCTAAAAGCCCTTTGCGGCACAAATATATTATATTTATAAAGCTGTGTTTTTTTGTCTGCACTACAGGTACAATTCAGCAATCTCTAGATCATTACACTTTGTAATTCTTTAATGTAATATTAGATAATTAATTAATTTAACGAAGAAATAAATATGAGCTTTGATAATAACTGCCTCGAACAAATTTTCGGCATTGTATGGTTGTTAAGGAATTACGACGTCTTGCTTGGGACTTTGTTGATGAGAGATTAGTAATAAATTCAATAGCTATAATTATTATCTAGAATTGGTTAATACATTTAAAAGTTGTGGTATATCAAATCATCATTTTTTATCAGTAATCTAACATTTTTGAAGTAAGTAGCGACGAATGGAAACATCACACAAATTACATATTTAAATGCCGTCCTAGATCTAGAAATATATTTGTTTTCGTGACATCTCCCCGTCATTTCCTTCATTTCCTTATTCGAACATTTCACATTCTTCGTATCTGTTATTTATGTATTTAAGTTTGTGTGCAGATAAACCACACCAATACTTACAAGAAATGCGCCATGCTTACATTACATGAGCAGAAAAAAGAACAAACAAGAATATCTTACTTACATATACATATGTAGTACGTTCCACACACATTTCCTTCATTTTGAATTAGTTTTGCATAATTTAACACTTTCCGGCGTAGAAGCATTTCTCCAAGGTAATCAACAAATAGGAAAATTTAATTAAGCTGATTTATATTAAAGGTCGTATGTCCGTATGCAAACCGAACATGTTACACCTTTATTTCTTTCGGAGCGTTTTAATTTGAAACCTGCAATTAATTGAATGCTTTTAATTAAACCTGCGCCGAATTTTTATTCAATCCGGGGAATATCCGCTAATTACAAAACTACCTTCAGCTTTTTATTCGAATTCTGCTTTGGGACTACCAATAAATTGATACCGAGCGCTGTAAAGAACGCACATTTAATCCTCTGTGTCGTTATCGTTGATTTGGAGCTCGTTTAAAATCCCGACTGTATGAACTGTAGAGATTCTTTTAAATCGCAAATTTCAATTGCATAAAGAATGAAGGTGTGATTTATGGTTTCCGACTAATTCAAAAAAAGAAATAGAAATATAGCTTTTGATTATTTCATTAATATCAGATTGAATAATAAAATCGCGGCACGAATTTACGTTTATTTTAAACGTATAAAAGAATCTTTTGAAATAAAAGTATGTTTTGTATAATGGTAAAAATATTGAATTGTGAATTAAGAATCGTTTACATAAACTTCATTCAAAGTCACTGTTCTTTACGGCTGTGCAATAAAGCTAAATAAAGATTACATTGACGAATATTGAATATGATGACTATTTTATGATAAAAACATTAATAAACACATACAACTTTAACAAACGTAATAGTTAATAGGTAAAGTTCATTCATTGAAGTCTGCTAGATTCCTTTTTCTATTACTTCCACCATAATTTACTTGAGCAGTATGCTATAGGTTAAACCGAGGAGAAATGACTTAGGAGGAGAGATGCCAAAAGTGAATATTTCGACCCCAAACTAATAGACGACTCCAACAGTTGGTCCGCTAATATCCGTCTGTTGCCTAACAGTACATGTATTAATGCAAGGTGATATAACTGTTTTTTTTTCTGGTAATTACCACTAGATAAAGAATTTCGTATGCGGACAATGTTTTTGATGATGTTTGACGAGGAATATGCTGAACAACCTGCCGCAGAATTTCTAAGCAAAATCAACAATAAAATGGAAACGAAAGTATTATCTTGCAGCAGCATGCAAATAATATGAGTATTGTGACCGAAATATATTCTGAAAATGCGTCGAGGGAGATTAGTCGTCTAAATAGTAATCTTGAAGAGATTTCTATGAACAAATCTGAAACCAACGTCAACGCTGATACACCAGGAAAGGTCTTGAACAGAGAAAATTGAAACGGTAAAGGGAAAAGCAAGAAAAGTAGCTGAACTTTTAACTTCTCTCAAAATTTGGAGAGGCAGAAAGTACCTACTGAATATTAAAAAAAAGAAGAAAGTTGAACAACCTGTAGTAAGACGCTGCAATCTAGGAAAGGTCCGTCAGCTATTAGCAGAGTTAAATAAACGTTCGCAAAAGAAGACGAGAGCTAGGAAAGGTCGAAACGCGGAAAGCAGTTGAGAAGAAGATGGTTTTGCGGTTAACGCGAGGACTACAATGCCACAAAGAACGAAGAAGACTATATACAGTGTATACACTGTCATGCCTAGCTACATGAGAGACGCACTAAATACATATACATAAAAATCTGTCTGCGGTGAAATTATTATTATTATTAATGACTAAATGAAGTAGTTGGCAAAAAAATCATGGCATCCTTCCGCGGTTTACCCTAACCGCACATTCATATATCTTCGTTCTTCCAACTGACTTTGGAATGGTCAGCTGTTGAAAACCTTCTGCATGGCTATCTCGCTAATGCAAAAAGAGATAAATACGTGCAATCTCATATAAACATACGGTCATGTTCATATGTGCTTGGCCTTTTTGTAAATACCAAACAATTATAATAACTTAAGGAATATTAGTCAACGTTTCTTTGGCTTCATTTCACTAGTCTTGAACATGCTTCTGGTGTTAACTTCTGCCATGTTTTCCTGCAAAAAATAGAATTTGACTTGGTTATTACTTAAGAGTTTGTAACTTAGGAATTTAAAACTTAGCCAAAGTAATTGTAATCTAAGGTAGACATTCACTTAATTTTTCTACGGTGCCTAACGCATACGAACACGACTGCAGGAATCTGCAGTGTGCTGATTGATACACAATCATGATTGGTAACACGGTTGCTCTCAGAGACGATGAATTTTGGATAGAAGTGCATCTTGCTCCGTGGGGGACATTTAAGTGGAGACTACACATATGGAATATCAAATATAGGTAATTTGATTTAATTTATTATATAATTTATTTTTTGCGACAGTCTTTAAACTAATACAGTATGGAGCTTGCTGTATATGTCAAGCACACAATACTACATTGCCTAACAATGCCTGGCTTATAGAGCGCCTCGTTTTGTAGGTAATTGTTTCCATGGAATGATACGATAACCATATGGGATTATTTCCAAAGAGAAAGTATGAGGTTCCGTGAAGTTAATGGTATTCGGTTCCGCTCTTGCTAGTCATGTGAGTTTGAAGTTATCTTACTCACGAGTTAGAAAGAAAGAGAGAGGGAGAATTAATATACTGTTAGTATACCGTTAATAGTTTTTAATAATGCCAATTTTAACCTTCGGCAGGCAACCGGGGTTACCGGTCACCCCACTACTTAAAAAAAGTCTTAATATTTTGACTTGCTCTTGTTGTCTATGTTTCTCGCTTTGTCTATTTTCTAGTTTCAGTGATGGTAGTCAGTAGCATGCGTGAACTTGTAGCGGGTAGTTGTTGTTTTTGATATATTGATACTTGCGGAGTGACTAGTCACCCCCGTTGCTATTTAAGTAACTTTTAGTTTTTGTAGTGGTAAAATAAATGTTTGGCTTTTCAGTTAAAAATGGCTTCGATTTCAGAAGCACTAGAGCAAACGAGACAATAAAGTTAAAACTTTTTGTGTAAAATGCTTATTGCCTGCATACTCTGAACACCGCAAGGACATTTGTCTTAATTGCATTTAACATTTAAAAAAAAAATAAAATTACATAATTATTAAAAATAGTCACTTTTTTAGTTTTGCATTGAAATAAATAATATACTAACTAAAAACTAAACTAATATACTAACAACTAAATGCTAATTTTTCAGTAGAATATTGTTTTATCTCACTTTAAAAGTAATGGGGTGATGCACCACCCCAGTTGCCATTTACGTAAGCAAAAGATGCCTTGCCTGCCGAAGGTTAAACGAATGTCAAATGTATCGACGAGTAACTACAGGAACAGGCATTCTGCTACTTTCTGATTCTTCTGTTTTGTTAAGAATGTGTAAACGCTATTGCAATAAATGAAATGGTGGTGACAATTATTAAAAGCCCTAATTATTAATTTGCTCGTGGTAAATGCAACAATAACATAGGTATGTATGTTGTTCTTTAATATTAGAGATAGTTGTTGGAACATTCCGTATGTAGTATAACTACCACTATGTATAAAACTATCGTCAACAAAAAAAATGTAGTTTTGGTATTTGTTTATTCTTCAGAGCTGTTAACTCATTCCATATCAGTCCTCTTTAAGCAATACATAGTTCTGTCCACCTTAAAGATTTTCCCTAGTAAATCAAATGCCTGAACTCTATAATAGTCCGCTACCGCAATTCTTTGATCTCTTCCAATTGTGAAGTTGGCTCATTTGTTCTTTCGACTAAATGTTTCACGATATCTTTATTGTTTATTTCCCCGTTTTCGCAAAAAATCCTGACTCAACTTCTGTATCTGTATTTCAGTCATTTCGCGTATCTGTTCCTACGTATAATATTTTATTTTAGAGGCAATAAATTTTCTCCGAAGAAAATTTATTTCGTAAACACTCGCGAAGTAAACACATGCTATTGAAGTAAAATCCATAAACATTCAAAGTATGCCTGGAATACCAAATGCTTACGGGAGTTGATACCTAATCGAAGTTTGAAACTTATCTACTTTCTTCTAATATTAGATTTCAGGTTTTGTAGAGAGGAGCAGGGTTATTATACTCATTAATAATCCGTTTATCCACAAAAAATTATTTCTTGCTACAGCTCATTTTAATTTTTAATTTAGTGATTAATTTTAGACCCACTTTGATTTCCTAATTTTGCTATCTGTACAGGGTTAATTTTAAATAGCGCAAAATAATAAAATGGGGTGAAAGATACTTAGGACTCAATCATAAAGACAAAACTTTATGGGTCTGTGCGCACGCGGCAATCAGTAAATGATTTTCCTTTTGTAGAATCCGACCCTAACGCATTCGGTATACATTGAGCGCTGGGATTTACATTTTGTTTAGAATCCACTTGGCATTTACTGTGGATGCATCTGTCGGCTATGACAGCGCATACTAATGTCAAATATACCCACATGATTTTAATTTATGCTGAAATCGAGCAAAATAGTCTTGCGGCAAACGATTTGTAGCAGAACGTTTCCCAAATCGACATTATCTCTCGACTGCGATGATTGTGGAAGCTGTATATCGGTTTTGGAATACAGGTTCAGTAATTCGACGTTACGAAGGACGGAACTTTGAAAAATCAGTGTTCCAAGCAAACAAATTTTAAACATCGTGGAAGCAAATTCTGTTATAAACACAACAAATCTAACACAGCAAGTCTGTAAATGCGTATCAAACTACCGTGCACCAAATTTTGAAAACAAATTTATTGCATCAATACCATATCCAATGCATGCAAAGGTTAACTAGAATTTCACTTACTAGTTGCCTTCTGCGATTGGTTTCAGCGTAGAGAAGTTCAACAGTCAGATCTCGCTTCAGTAGTTTTCTTCACTGACGAATCAACGATTACCAAAGATGGTATTTTCATTCACCATACGAAAATCCCCACGATATACAGCACGGCTCCTCGTAAGTTAGGATATCCGTTAATGTCAATGGTCAATTACTTGGACCACATGTGCTCCACAACGATTCAATGCAGACATGTATTTAAAGCTTCTCTGGGATACATTATCCGACTATTTGGACGACATACCATTGCCGATACGACAACAATTATGGTTTATGCACTACGGAATACCCATGCTTAGTAGTAAACTGCTTCAACGGATCAAACAGTTTTAAACAAAACTTTACACATTACTTGTCTAGCTCATAGTCCAGATCTAAATCCATTAGAGGTTTTTCTGAGGGAATACATAAAAAATTAGTGTATGATTGCAGTCCCAAGATTGAAAATGTCAAAGATCTGCGAGATATCATTTTTGTTGCAGCACAACGCAATCGCGACAACATACCGAACTTTATGTGCGCACATAATTTTCGTCGACGCATGGATGCCTGTATTACTGCTTACGGTGACAATTTGAACATCGTTTGTAAATATTTTATCCTGTTTCGCCTACATCTCATGACTACCACAAATTTCATCAAAATCTTTTCTTTTATAACGAATAACTAGAATCTAGTATTCATAAAAATACTTCACAGACTGTGGGATATCAACTAGAGTGTGTGATAGTTTTAACCCACAACTACATATTAACATATCTGTGTTAATAGAAAAATATGCAATACCTGAGAAGTGAAAGGTAGTTAGACTTCTATTTATACAGGGTCCTGCAGCTGAACTCCGGTCTTTGATTGCTCATTTGCTATTCAAGTGAAACGTTTTTCTGAAACACACAGTGAAAGTAGATATTAAGGAGTATATCTTAAAATAATTTTAGATTATACAGGGTGTTCGGTAAAGAATCGGCATAATCACATATTTTTGCAAAATAGAACATTGTGTATATTTTCGCATTTTTTGATGTTACTTACTATTGTCTATACGTACTTATTTTATTTTTTTATTTGATGCACTTGTTTAATGGACATTAATATTTTTGTTAAAAAATTGATATTTACATAGCCCCATTAAAAAAATCAGTACTGCCACAAATGTGATGCTTACGATGCAATAATTCTTTTAGCAAGCCACAAAAGATGCTTTGGGCAAAATTTCAAGCTGTTGCGACATACAGGCTGTTCTAATTTGGGGAACTTTTACTAACTTTTTTAGATTTTTTTCTAAATTGGACACCCTGTATATTTTTGCATAAGCGGATGAGGACCCTAATTATCAACAATTTTTCATATGTTTCTATGACTATCTGTAGTCGTTTTTGATAAAAACGCGAAATTTAATAATGTCTACGAATTGCATTATTGAAATACATACGTAGATATCAAATGTGCTATGATTGCATAAATGTGAAATATGAATATTACCAAGTTGTTAATATTAATAAAAAGTTGGGTTACTATAGTGGTATGTAAATGAATAGAATATAATAATGTTTCAGACTTTGAATTTATGGATAGTAGAAAATTCCTTCAGCTACCGCTTGCGCCTTTGTTTGGATGAATGGAATGTATTTTAAAATCCTATTGTAGTGTGTATTTCCTTAGTTTGGTTTATGGTTTTCGTTACATTCATTAGTTACATATTTTGAATTGTACGATTTTAGCAAAAACGACTAGAGATAGTCATACAGACATATTAACAGAAATTGTTGACAATTATGATCGGCATTTGTTTATGCAAAAATATACAGGGTGTTCAATTTTAAAAAAATCTAAAAAAGTTAGTCAAAGTTTCCGAAATTGGACCATGAATTCTGAACACCCTCTATGTGACAACAGCTTGAATTTTTGCCTAAAGTATCTTCTGTGCCTTGCTAAAAGAATTCCCAACTATCTCATTGTTAAACAGCGCATTTGTGGCAGTACTGATTTTTTTAATGGCGCTATGTAAATATCGATTTTCTAACAAAAATATTAATTTCAACAACTGTATAATCCAAAATAATTTTCGGAAATACTCCTTAATGTCTAATTTCAGAGTGTGTTTCAGAAGAACGTTTCACATGAATAGCAAATGAGCAATCAAGGACCGGAGTTCAGTTGCAGCACCCTGTATATACGAAGAGGCCTTAGGAGAAAGACTTTTTATAGAAAAAAATAATAAGAAAATTCTCATACCATAGAAGAAAAATAGGCAATACCTTTAGGATTCAAAGATATTGCCAACCTATGTGACTGATATTCAACTTTCTTGCGATTTGTGGTGTGGTAATCAAATCTCTCTTAAGAATTTAGTTTATATGTATTTAAAAACCAAATTTTAGAAAGTTAGAAACATCACCCACTTCAACTTCAACAATAAGATACATCTAAAGACCAACTTTCATTAAAAAATTAATAGAATCATCGAGTATACCAACCTAATTATGGCTGCATAATTGAATGACAAAATAATACTGCTGTTTCGAACCAGTATCCCATAGATCTAAAATCCCATTCACAATAAACACAAAAAA
>SMLS01066682.1:0-10124 GCA_004785975.1 Popillia japonica
TATATTTCAATATGTACTTAAAATGCAATACAAATTTAAACAAGTTCATACTTTTTATTTTTAATAAACGTACACATACCCTAAAACTAAATTGAGGTTTAGAGAAAGATTAAGAAATATTTTATAAAGGGTTTGTAAGCAAATATTTTAAATACAAAAATAATAAAAAGATAAAAAACTGACCTCTATGAACGTCAATACAATTTATAATTATTAAGTATTTGTAAGTTCTTCACATTTCTTTATCTTGATACTAATTTCTCAATCCCTCGGTGTTAATTTCGAAAATTCGGTGGTTACAAGTCCGTATATTTAAATTTGTATAACCTTTCAGTATGATTTCAAATTGTCTTCGAGCTTTGTTAAAAGCAAACGAAATTTGAAATAGGACGTTACAAGAGCCTAAAGTCTAAGGCATTATTCGTATCAGTAGGTAACAAAATGTTATCTAAAACGATAATAACGATTTTTGAAGAACCCACTGATAACAGCAATGGTTGGTTGGTTTTTTTATTCTCTACGCCATCTTCTAATGGAAAATAATAATATCTGCAATAAATACCTGGTTGAAAGAAAGAAACATATCTATGACGGTGGAAACTTACATGATAAAAAATAATTAATTTTTATGTCTTCTCGTCTCAGTTCTCTCAATACCACCTCGTTCTCTGGCAGTGATTTTTCAACATTACTCGCTCTAGTTTGGTAATCTAAGCGAACGAAATATGGTCGTTATGAATTACAAAGGCATACGTATATGCAGCAAATTTCCTTATACCATAACAGTTAGAGAACACTTACCTGTTTTTTTAATAGTATTAATATCTAAAGTTCCGACTGTTATCTTTATCCACTTTTTCAAGTTTTGGTACTTCACCCTCACAAATAATGTATTTTTCATTATCTAGTACATACCTACATCACCCATGTATGTAACTTCCATACTGATTGCTGCAGACAAATACAACGCGCTTGCGCTAGCATCGATTCCACCCGACCTCACTGAAACATTACTTTTAACAACTTTAAGGAATTAAATTTCACATTTTAGTGTTGCGTTAACCCCTTCTGTTGCTAAACTATTTATCAACACCGAATGTTAGCATATTTTTTTCCGTTTGGTGTTGATATTATCCGTGCCTGATGTTAAACAACGAGTAACACCGTCGAAATATATTAAATTTCTATTTTTTGGAGTTGGAAATTTCTAACTATACATGGGGTGTAGTTAGAAACATTTCCGAAAACTGTTGCAATATTTCCTTTTAATGTTAATTTAACAAATTGTTAGTGGGGATTTAACTCTTTTCAGAAAAGCTACAACCCCGTTTAATTTAACTCCGTAAAATTTTTATGTGTGCAAGTAACTCTAATTTTGTTTACATTGAAGTCATTAAGAAGGGCTTGTTTTAGAAGCAAAATTTAAGGATTTCATATGCATTTATGGTGTAAGCAGATGAAGCAGAAGGCTAAAATGACTTTAAATTGAAAACATATAGTAGGTACAAATTTATTACTTACAAAAGGTCAATTCTCAAAGCTTATTACTTCCCTCTTTTTTTAATGAAATTCAATGACATAGCCTCTGTATACACATACGTATGGAGCAGAAATAGAATAATAAGAAATGTTACATTAGCTAATGCAATGCGATGCAATTCTTTGCAGTAGTGTTCGCTTAATGCACTTTTTACATTTTGAATGTGTTGTCACATAACGCATTATTCACGTTACTGATAAAAAGTACTTAGATATGGTGAATATTTCACCTTGAACAAGAAATTCTTAAAGTGCGGAAAATATAATGTGATTTCAGAAACTGTGAGCTTGCGACGGTCCAAGTTAATTTCAGAGTTATCGTATTTGCAATTACGTAGTTTGCAATTGGGGCAACAATTAGGGACGTATACATGTATAGTATAACTTAAAGACCATAACAGATAGAATAGTTTTCTCCGGAACGTTTTTGTAGAAAATTTTATTCTTGGCAAAAAAGGTCTCCCAATTTTTTTGATAGTTTGCGCCGTTAAGGCTGCGTGTGCAAAAAAGTAACGTTTTTGTGATTTTTTTGCTTCTTTTGCAGACGCAGCCTCAACGGGGCAAGCTATCAAAAAATTGTGAGACCTTTTTTGCAAAGGATAACGGAGAACACTATTTCATCTGTTATGGTCTTCAAGTTGTACTATTTACAAAGGTGTAATACGTGCTGATCTCACCTCTCCTTCCTAATCTAGTATTGCTCACGCATTCCAATTAAAATATTTCGTTACCTGTATATCGTATCGTTGTTTGTATGTAACTCACCGCTTGTTCCCACTCTCAGTAGCAAAGATATTCTGATAAGTCTGGCGATTACATGCTGCTGACATAACACCGTCGATTGTTCAGAAACAGCTCAATAAGATATTCTTATTGGTAGATCAGCTTACGTTAAATTTAAAACGAAAAAATGAGATATTTGGGCTAGAAGATGATTAAAATTAAAAAAATAGTTTTTGGTAAGATTCTGTATTTAACCTTTTTCGAACCTTACCTTTGATATAAATGTATCGAAAATTCTTTCCACCTTAGAGATCTTGAACAAAAACCTAATATAGTATATTATGACACTAGTGCATAATCGAACTTTTTTCGTAACGTTAAAGCCACTCCGCTTCGCGTCGTGGCTTTAAACTCGTTACTCGTGCTTTAAAAGCTAATTATGTACTGTGTCATACGATATTGTTTAGTATAAATGCAACAATAATTTTAAGTAGAAGAAATGAAATCAATAATTTCAATACATTTTATCGAGTGAGATGTGTCTCTATATTATGTCATTTGACATTTCACTTAATTATTAAACATCATTGTTGTATTAATAATGTCGACAGAAATTCAAAAACTAGCTGCTACAGCTGAATTAAGTTTAGGTAATACCTGCAAAGTCCAAATAATAATTCAAATCAATAATTCCAATACATATTATCGAGTGACATGTACCTATATGTCATTTGACATTTCCTGACATTTCACTGGACTATTAAACGCTTGGGATTGGCTGTTACCAAGCAACCTTTATACGTACGCCGTGCGATAAACGCTCGATTATGCACGCTTATGGGTGTGTTTTGATTGGTTTGTGATGCATGCATACTAAAAAGACTGTTTAGTAAGCATTGTTTATACTGGCGCAAAAGTCAAATAGTGATCTCTAAAAACAACTGTTGGGATAATAAAGCCATTATTTCATTTTCTTCCATTACAGTTAAAGAAGCACTTATGTATGTACTTAAATTTCAATCTACTTGATGAGGACTGCGTAATTAATCTAACTTCCAAAGTTTTTATCAGATCTAGAAAATAGTTGAGAGGTTGTATTATAAACCCAGCAATCAGTCCATTCAATTTTCTCATTAATTTTTAGTTTTTCCGCAATATTTTGAGACAATTAGTTTTATTTATTCCATTTTCTTGAACCATATATGTAGATCAAAGTGCATTTCGCATAAAACAATAGAATTTTCTTAACCGCCTTTTTTCCATTCGCGCACTTCATAGTGTCTTTGGCACAAGCTGGTCTCAATTTTCTGGCACTATATCCGTCGTAAAATCAAGCCCATCGATACACATATTTAAAAAAATATATTCGTCCTTTTTATACATGCGGCAATAGTCTTTTACTTCAATAGTTGATAGCACAGGTATGTGGTTGTCTTTTTGTGTAAGTTAAGGCGCTGCATATTTAGAAAAAGATCCAGCATGACCTCTCTTTCTAATTAGGTTAGTTTTAGGATAGTCAGGTTGAGTGGAAGAGCAGGCGCTACAATTTGTAGTAACCTGAACTCCGCCTAGTTTTTTTCTAACGGTATGTAGATCTCCTTTGATGTAGTATACATATATTTCTTTGTTTATAATCGTGGAAAAAAATAAAAGGCTATTATTATTATTATTATTATTATATATGATTGTCCAGATCTTAAAACTGTGTAACTTACACTAAATAAATTTAATCTAATCTTATTTGGTTTATTCTAGTGCATCAGATGTTTAGCGTAAGGTGTGCACAAAAAAGTTATGGTGGTAAACGGTTTAACTGCTAATTATTTACTGTGAAAAGTTACTTCCAACCGAACTTTGTTGAATTCTGTAAATTTTTGTTTTTTCCCGTTCTTCCATCTTTTAGTTAATTAAAAGATACGATAAATACATACGTCAGGTGTTTTTTTTCTTGATATGAAACCAACTAATTCATTTCTGTGTATATTTTTACACATGACAGGACTATCCCCACAGAAGCTAAAATTTTATTTCATATTTTCTGTTACTAGCTGTAATTGGAAAGGAACAGCACTGCAGTTTACTAAGCAGGAAATTTGCATTAGAAGATTTAAACACAGTAGTCGATACAACGCATAAACAATTGATTGGAAGTTGGCTATCTACAAGGTAAGAAATCTTTAGCGTTTTTAGTAAATTTCAATACAAAGTGGATATTCACACATATTTAAAACAGCATTCGATTCTATGCAACAAAAGATACCTTGAATGAGAAATAGCTGCGATGCTTCTTCGAATTTTACCTGACCACAAATCTCCTAAAGTAAACAACCAGGTGGTCTGATAAACGATTTCTTTTTGTAGTACAAGCCGACCCCTAGATCAGCTTCGCGATATTTGTTTAGTCTGTTATATTGTCTACCTTCCGAAAAAATTATACAGCAGTGCATGCTAGTTATTGTATATATTTTCTCAGTCGAATAACCCGTTTGCTACGGTAATAAGAACAAGCCAATAATTTAGTAAACTACATATATACATATAGATGCTTGAACCTAGGGAATTATGTGTTATAATAAAAATTATACCATTCTGTCCAACAAATACTTCGAAATAAATGTTACTTGTTTATCTACGATAGGTGCGAAATTAGATCTGGTCCTCAGTACTTACTACGGTCATATACGTTTCGTGAAGACGGCACCTACAAGTTAATACAACATCACTATTGGGATAGTTCCTGCTCGTTACCAAAATTCACTATCACCTCTCTAGGACTTCTACGATTAACTCGTAATCTTGTGTACAATCCAGATGCAGCAATAGGATTTATACGACCTGTAAACATGTCACTCATACCGCAAGGATCAGATGCTGCTCAAGAATTAAAAAAAATTATAGCAGAAAATTGTCCAGGTTAGTACTATCGTAATAAACTAAAACAGCAGTTTTCTATAATTAAGTTAAAATTTTAATCGCTTTTTAAGATTCATTGAATTATTGTTAAATTAAAATTAACTCATTTTTATTTTTTTTACACTAATTTTAAAGATTGCTCTTGGCAAATGTAATATCGCGTTTGGTGGTTCATTTGTTATAGTTTAAAACTAAGACTAGCACATTCCTTAAAATGTACACGAGAAAAATAAAAAAGAAAATAGAAAGCTAATGTAAAACAAATACAAAATACTAGTTTTACTGCACATGATCCCTGGTAAATGTTTTCTGGGATTTATATTCATTTGCAGCATGGTTTTTTGCGTAAATATTGTTCAATCATTTAATCAATTTTCTTTTGTAAACTATACAAGTCTTTTTGTACAAAATTCATTACTGCAACATTTTGAAAAAGGCGCATATTTTCAAATTGGTACAGTTCTTGCAATTTATCTTGGCGAGCGGTGGGGATGCGCCGTGAACGTACTTAGGAACCGTACCACCCATCTATTCCATTCAATTATAGTACAGCAGTCACTAGTAGCGTATCAATATGAGTTTCGTGGGTGAAAGAAAAGTAATTAATGGTCAAGCACGCGAAATAATTTTTAATGTGTGTGTATTGGTGGTTTAAAAACCGCAGAACAGTCTTTACCAGACATAAAAGAATGTGTTTCGGTTGCAACCGGTGTATCAATAAGAAGTATCGATTGTTTCCGAAGGCAAAACACGTCTAAGTACTCCAGGAGACAATAAATTTCGCAATCCGAGCAAAAAACGACAGCGTCGTTGTTCTATTACAAATTTGCCGGAATACAAGACAAAGGATCTGCGCAACATAATTTATAATTTCCACCGTACATAAGAATGTCGGGTTACTATAGGAGCTTTACATAAGAAGATTCGTAAAGAATTAGAATGGGAGGGATCAGAAACTTTGCCGCGGAAAATGATTAAAGATATGGGATTCAGATTTAGGTGCACACAAAATAACAGAAAAACATTAATCGAGCGAATGGATATTAGGTCACAGAGAATAGATTATTTGCAGAAAATAATTTTTTTTCGGGAAAACAAAAATCCCATAGTGTACCTACATTTTTTTCCCCGAACGTAGACAAGTGTAGACAAAGATTTTAGTGACCCCGGAATCATCTTAAAGACATACGTCAGGGTGATTGGTCTTTTCTTCGACTTGTATTGTACTACTTCTCCCCTCCCCAGCACGAAGTGTCGAGATTAGGAGTTTGGGAGATATCTATTATCCGCCTGCCGTGCCCACTCTTGATTTTCCTTGGTTTTCATAAGTCTGCTAAACATGCTCTGTATAGTCCTCCATTTTCCTTCTGCAGATGTCATTTCTTCCACGAGATTTTCCGGTGTCAGTTTTTGCCGAACCTGTTATTTGTTTTTTCTCGCAGGTAGTTCCACTTTCGGCACAGGAAGGCTGTGTGTTCAACCGTGTCCTCTTTCCCACAATATATACAACTAGCATCTACGTCTTTTCCGAAACGTACGCTCTAAACATCCCATGCCCTGTCAGGATTTGCGTCATATAGTAATCCACCTTCCTAAATTTGCAGTTAACCCACGGCTCAAAACGCGGGATAAGCCTTTTTGTCCATTGTGCCTTGCTGTTGTTTTCCTCCCATCGACGCTGCCATTTATTTAGGGTTATGTCTCTCGCAGCTCTCCGGTACTCCGGCCCTCATTTCGATATATATATATATATATTTCCGCTCTGATGCTAAGAGATCCAGTGGAAATATGCCAGATACAACTTGAAGCGCCACCGTAGAAGTTGTATGGAATGCTGATACATTTTTGTCTAGTATGTTATGCCATATGGGTGCTCCGTATAAGACGATAGAGTGTACTACCCCATTCAGAACTTGGCACCACTCGTCCCTCCGATGTTTGGCATTATACGCGACAGCCTACCAGACCTTTCCTCTGCTTTTTTAATAACATATTTCACATGCTCACCAAAGTATAATCGTTGGTCCAGTATAATTTCAAGATATTTTAAGCTTTTCTGGGGTACTATTATGGTATTTCTTATGCTGAAAGTCACGTGTGCCCTTTCTCTCGTTCCTTTGATGATAATTGCCTCCGATTTCTCTGGAGCCAACTCTAGCTTGTTTTCCTCAAGCCAACTGCGTAACCTCTTCAGGCATTCATTTCCATACGCTATTAGTTGCTGGGTGTTTTTCGCTTTTATTATTAAGGCAAGATCATCTGCATATCCTATAATACTAGCCCATAGTGTACATTGATGAAACATATATTCATATGTTTTGTATTTCACGAGCGAAGTGCTTCAATGGAAACAACATAACCTATTCAATTGAACACAAAGTTTTTGTGTTCAATTCAAGTACTTTTTGAAGTAGTTTTGAGACAATAACAAAAAAGTGTGTTAGTTTATATTTATTTATATTGGTATTATGGTAATCTCTCGACTCTTTCTGCTATAAGAGTTTGATTTGACGAACTTTTACAGCTGAGCTACACGAACTGTCCAAGAAAGTTCGCTAAGGTGCTCTTTTAATGTCAAAATAGATGACAGCAAATTCAAATTTCAATGTAATAGATACTCTTCATTTGACTTTTTCAAAAATTATTTAGGTACAGGTCTTCTGCGTAACAAAGATTTTTTTTTGTGAACTGAAGTGGTGTACACCAATTCATTTAAACAGCCGCCTTTAGTTTGTGATAAACTTTTCGGCAAGTGCCTACACTAGGAGATAACCTAGGAGTATATTGTAAAAACTTACGTTCATAATTAAATAAACTAACCTTATTCTAAACACAGATTACCTATTTCAAATTTTCCTTTAAATACTATTTTCAGCATACTGTTTCATAACTTTAATCAAATAGTTCCACTAAAGAAAATATACCTATACTTAATTACTTATTATATGTACTGAAGAAGATCTCATTCTATCAAAACTGTTACATATTGTGTCCTTAAGTTTGGTCAATTTGACCTGTTTGACATTCAATATACATTATTATTATTATTATGAGAATTTGTTAGTATCTGCACTATGAAATCCCAATATGTCTCTTAGTACATTCATTATGCATTCAGTTAAATAAATCCAAGATTCAATCGTCCTTGAGAGAATTACCGCAGTAGACAACCTAAAGTTCTTTAGACGAAGTTTTGGTGAACAAACTTTGACAAGCTATTGAAAACGTGCATTTTTACAACAAATAAATATCACTGTTTTCAAACATTCGGTATAACAACAGTATTGTGATAGTAAAACAATAGCCTAAACTACATTGCCACTATTGACAGAAACATCCTGTAAATATTTGCACTTGGCAGTTTAAAATTCAGTCATTTCTATTATTTTACGAACATGTAAATATATATTTCAATTCGTTGTTACTATCTTCTGTATAATGATTCATATTAAAAAATATTCCGCTATTGTATTATTAATAACAAAAGCAAAGAATTTTATTTAATATAACGTAAAAATTGTTATCGTGGGAAATTTCTATAAATAACACTAGGACGTTATCAATGTCACTTAAAAATATGATTCTACTTTGTGCAATTAGTAATAATAAAAGATAGTGTTGTATAACAAAATTTACATCTTTGATAGTATTAATATTATCTTTACTACTGACACAGCTACTTGTCTAAAGAATGCCTGTCTCAAATAGCCTTCCAAGATCTCAATGAAACTATTTTAACGAACTACAAAAAATAAACTAATTGTTAGAATTTGAAACAGACATGACCGACATGTTTTTACTAAATAATTGCTTTTACCGCCATCATAATCTTCCCCCGATGTCTAAAATCATATTGGCCACATAGGTACCCTCCTAATTTAAGTTAATACAATAGTAAATAATAATAGTTTTCAATTTTTATTTCTAGACTATCATTGGCAACAATGGAAAAAATATGAAGAATATCTATTGCATGATGCTGTATTTAAGAATAACGAATTCTTAGTTGAAGATTCCATCATCAACTTAGCTTGTCTGGGAAATCTAAAAAGGACTTTTAGTGAATTGAAATTCATCAAAATTGAAATCAGACCAATATACAGCGATGTCTCCGAAAATCCGATCGCGAAATTCCACAGAGTAGAATTGATTCTAGGCGACACTATATCTGAAGATTTAAGTGATACATCTCATACGTCGATAGGATTTCAACCACCTTTATTAAAATGGACAAAAGAACATAAAATACTCGCTCACGGTAAATATTATAAAATAAAAAACGTATGCGGAATTTGCGAAAACCTACAAAGAAGCGACAGAACTCCTCCACATCTATTGAAGCAACCAGAACTACCGCCGTATATACAAGGTGATTGGATATCTCTAAGGTGTGAAGTTAGATCTATGGGATTTTATTTAACCCGTAGATTTTCCTTCTTACCTATTAACAACCTTAATATCTGGACTGCTGAACATAAATTCTATTTAGATCCATTTTGCGCCGTTCCAAAATTTTCTGTTAATACGGCGGGGAATTACCAATTGTTAGACAAGAATAGTGTACAATCAGATGCTACTAATATGAATTTAAATGTTGGCCGTGTTAGTTTGACAATATTTGACAGGAAAATGTCGGAACAAATGTCAAAATCGAATGCTTGTAATATAGATGCTTGGGAGGTGGATATTCCTTACAACATAAAACATAATTATAAGTGCTCTGGTCTGAATTTGGTAGTGCCTTCGACTCAATATGAAATTGTCAAATTCGATATCAATTATGAAGGTTCTAGTTTATTATATTTAGGTTCGATAGATCAAAATATATTTTCAAGAGTAACAAAGACAAGACCAACTTCTTATTCTGAACCGTTAATGAAATGCATGGGTGGGTCCTATTTTGAAGATAATTGGGAAAGTATAGTAAGCAACAAAATATATTTAAGTTC
>SMLS01066683.1:0-21849 GCA_004785975.1 Popillia japonica
AACGTTTCGTGCAAATTTATATATTCCGATTCGAGTAATATAGCACAAGATGTTCGCAGAACCTAAAATAGTGACTGATAAAGAACAAAATAATTCATATACCGGTTACGTTGCCATGGAAAATTTAATAGATAAGTTGAAAATACTCAATTTTGATTCTGAGTTCACAAGTGCACTTAAAATGAAACCAATACATAAGTAATACATATTTATTCTCCTTCTTATTATTATAACTATTAATTCATTTTAATTCCAGATATTATTTTATTGTGCCGAAGAATCCTGGGGAACAATTTTATCTATTCACCTGCCTAGCTGCTTGGCTAATATGTAAATGTGGCAGGAGTTTTGAAACTCCACAAGAATCTGATGATCCTAACACAACCGTGTCAAACATATTAGATGCTGTTAGAGAATATGTAAGTTGGAGGTGAGCTGTATCGTTTAATCTTTCATTTATAATTTATTCCAGGGAATTGCAGTTGATTTTCCACCTAATAAACTGAAGCAGGGCGTAGGTGAACATGTCACATACATATTAAATTGTTTAGCAGACAAAGTTATTGAAAGACATGGATTTAAACTGAAAAAGTATAATTTTATCATAAATTCTGATTAGATATTACAAAAAAAATCTATAATTTCAGGCCTATGGTTCAAGTTGAACAGGAGGATGAGAGTGAGATTATCGAAGATGAATCTGAGATAGTTCTGGATAGGGTCGAAGAGGAAATGCTCGCATATTATTCTGATGAATCAGATGATGATAATATATTCAATTTAAATGAATCTCAACCCAATAAAATTTTGCCAACAAATGAAGCTCAAACTTCTAATATTGATCAGGAGAATTGGCATCTTGAAATGGAACGTGTTTTGCCAAAATTGAAAGTCACCATTAGGACTGATACTAGGGATTGGAGAAGTAATCTTGAACAGATGAAACAGTATCAAGTCACAATTAATCAGTGTTTTGGCGGGGCAAAATATCAGCTTGAAAAGTTACAAAAAGATATTTCACACACATTAGAAAAGATTGGCAACAGAGAAAAATATCTCAATCGAGAATTGGAGCCTGTTTTGGCAGAATATAGAACATTACAGGATCAGCTTTCGAAAATAAAAGATGTTTACCAGAATATAAGTGGGGGAGTAACTGAAAGGACTAGAGAACTTGCTAAATTAACTGAGAGATTAGAAACTGTTAAGCAGGAGATGGAGCAAAGAGGGAGCTCAATGACTGATGGAAGTAAGTTTTTATCACAATTAATTTGTTTGTTTTGATGATTTTATTTTATATTTCAGCTCCATTAGTAAACATTAAAAGAGCAATATCGAAGATTAAATCTGAAATTATAGAAATGGATGTAAGAATTGGAGTGTTGCAGTGCCTTCTGTTACAAATCAAAATTCGCGATAAGAAATTGTTGGAGGATGATTTAGGACAATCAACTGGAGTGTTATGATTATTTACATCATCACTCGCAGCGAATTTTCTAGTCTAAAAAGTTCTAATTGTTAAATTTGTATCTGTTTTGTTATAATCCAATGCAATTGTGATATGTCTATAGTACATGTTATGTTAAATAACTGAATGCAGTAGTCTCAACGGTTAAAGTAGCAAAAAAACTAGTGGAATGTGGAGTCTTTTTAATTACAATGCACACTGCTATTAATTTTGTTACTATTAACTGTGGTAGTGTTCTTATTAGAGCAGCCCTTCCTGTTCTTGTTAGAACTCTCCTCTACTCTCTCCTCTGTTGTTCCTCCTGTGTTCCTTCTTCTAACTTTGTATTTCCTTTGTTTCGCTAATCTCTTTGAGATACTTCCTATTTTTTTATATCTGATTATCATAAAATCAATAACTGTTAATCTAGGCACGACACCGCAAACATATGCATTTATCTGCAGAAGTATGGTTGATTTTTCATCATTTGTTATACAAATTTCACGCTCTATAGGAAAGATTTTACAAATATTTTGATATCATGTGTCATTAAGACGAGACTCGCAAAAACAAGTGAAAATATCACCGAAATTAGGATAATTTTCGTCATGTTTTCCTTTTTTCGTGAATGTAGACTTAATGGTATAAGATCTCAATCATATTGTAAGATTTATTGTTCTAAATTGTAAAATTTTCTATAAAACTATTAGCTTTTGCAGTGAAACATTTATGTGGTCGGTGTGCTTAGTCTAGATTAGTATTAAATGTCCTAAATAGGAGTTACAGTTATTTACACTACGAATATACATGAGAAGTTTCTGTCTCTGCTTATATACAAATTTGTGATTCTTTGTGATCTTTAGTAGACAAGTGTCTAGTTAACACAAGAACTTGCAGGATATATAGAATAGTAAACTAACAAATAAAGAAGTAGCTGCTACTAATCTATGTACAAGAATTCCATAGAATGATATTAGTATGACTACTGTGCCTATGAAATTCGCAAAATTCTGCTGTTAAAATGCAGATAAAAGACGAAGTAAACGAAACAATCAATTAGGACGTTGAAGTAAATACAAGTGCATCATAATCTTAGGTTAGGTAGTTAGTTAGTAAGTTAGGTTAGTCTCAGAAACGCAATTTTTTGAAATGTTTGTGGCAGAATATTTATCTGTTGCGGTACTGTATGTCATATAGATTGACAAATGCATGTAGCCGCTGGTCCGGGCATTGTATTTTTACAAAGCAACAGTTGTATTTATTGTCGGACAACACTGATTGCTGAATCCCGTCTTTACGTATCTCTGAATAAGTGATTTTGACGTTATCGTCTATCATTAAAACTGGCCCACATACACATTTAAGCCTTCCACCATCTAGAGAGCGTTTTGTTTGACCATATGGGGTTCAAAAATACTTCTTGGCGTTCAAAGGAAGTGGGTCAGTCTAGGCGGATATGTCGAACGTTCAGGACGAGTCGAGTTTTCGTCTTTTAAAGTGTGGCTTTCGCAAAATCCGCCTTCTCATGTGCCTATGACCAGTCTTGTCGCATGGCTACCTAACGTTGAAGTTACAAAGTGGATTTGGAAAAAGTGAATCGCGAATACGTTGCGATAACTGGTAGAACTCTTTTCTGCATATGTTAAGACTGTTATTTTAAAAACTACGAAAAAATAGCTAGAACAATATCTTAGGGAAACCTCCTTGATAGAGAGGCCTCTACACCCTAATCAGCATGCATATCAAGCAGGCAAATCTTGTGAAAGTGCCCTGCACCAGCTTGTGTCGCTGGTCGAGGCCACTTTAAATAACCAAGACATTGCGTTAGCAGCATTTCTTGAAATGGAAGGTGCTTTCGATAACACCTCCTTTGAATCTCTAATACGAGCTGTTAAAAGTCGTGGAGTAGAAAACACTATATGCGACTGGGTAGAAAATATGCTTCATGGTAGACAGGTAGAAGCAGAACTTACAGGAGATAAGATGCAGATCCACTTAGAAGTTACACCACGCTATTCCAAACAAAAATATATGATATACAAACCTGTACGTTGGAGAGTCTGCGTCGCCAACCGCGAGGAGAAACGATTTGATTCTCTCCGACAGTCAGACAGCCTTAAAGGCACTAGCATCAAATCATGTAGCCTCCAAGCTAGTATGGGAATGTCTGCAAAACCTTACTGTTCTGACTAAACACAACAAGGTCAACTTGGTGTGGGTGCCAGGGCACCGGGGTAGAGCAGGCAATGAAACTGCAGACCAGCTAGCGAAGGAAGGTTCCCAAATGATATTTACTGGACCGGAGCCAGGTCTAGGTATTACAAAACGAGCAGTGCGTGGCGCAATCAACGAGTGGATTGTGAAACAACACCAATCAAACTGGAACCATGTACCTGTACAAAGACACAGCAAGCGGAAGATGGAACGACCGTCAAAACGTCTTACTGACCTACTTGTACTAAACAGGATTCAGCTGAGGGCAGTAACGTGTCTACTAATAGGACACAGCTGTCTATAAGAGGTCATCTGCATACATATGTCTGCTTATGTAGACTCTGCAATGAGGAGGAAGAAACAGCCTCCCACATTCTCTTCGAATGCGCAGCACTAAGCCAATGAAGGTTTGCTATGCAAAGTGCATTGGAATCACCGTTGGAGAAAGATTTATCGTACAGGCTCAAACCTAATCAAGGGAACTAACCTGTTTGAGTAAAACAAAATTAAGGAGGAATAATACAATAGTTTTTGCAGGCCGCAGTGTTAGAGATGTTAAAAGACCATACTACGTTGGATTAGAATTTTGCGGTGTGTTGGACCACGTAAGTGAACCGCACTTACAAATCGGTCGGAGAAAGAAATTCTTCCGACACAAGAGTGGATATAAGACAGAAGCCTGGCAAAAATAACAAAAAAGCTGCCTGAATGGGTTTGGTGATCGCGGTAGCCTCTCGTAGCCAATAATAGAGTCTAAAACCTCAGTATATCCCGTCATCAGTGTTTCATACGAAGCGTATGTGATTTTGATATAGTGCGCCTTAATTGTCCTCTCTCCGGAAATTAATAAAGTTGTTTCTGGATTTATTTTAACCAAAATTAATTATTTGAATCGATTTCGTTGAAATGGTTTCGTGTTTTGCTCGATTTATGAATAGAGACGGTCTGGTTGACTGAAAACTTTTGAAATTCCTTGTATTTATAGAGCGCAGCAATCAATACAGTAGGGATACAGTTTACTTCTCGACGACAGCTGATACACTAAACGAAAACACAACAGGTGGCGCCATCTAAGCGACAAGCAACTCGTTAATAATTATTCAAGAAATGCGACCGGCTCGGTCGGTACATATTGGCAAAATGGTATCGTCTACCGGCAGTGTTGTTGTTGGTCTCCTCGCTCGTGGTGAATTAATACGGTCGTGAGCCGAGGGTTATAACTGATAAGTCGATAAATAAGCACGCAACTGGTGATACGGGTAAACGGAAGGCGCGCTGGAACCGTTTAGTGCCACTGACGATGTTAGAGTAGTCGAACAGAGGGTTAATACGAATAGGGTACGATGAGTGTAGTGTGAAAAAAAAGGGGGTGAATTTTACCACCATGGCTGGCCGGGGCAGTTCGCAAACTGGGGCCGCCAAGAACGCGGTTTCCCTCAGAACCGTCGAGACACCGGAAACTCTCCAGAAAGGGGAGAAGTTTATCAAATGGGAAGAGGTACGTTTTTATCAAAACGAAATCAAAATAAACGAAAACAATCGCTAATTGCAAGAAGATTGCTAATGACAATCGTATGAGCGGAATTTTTAGCGAGATACGATATGTTTTATTGTTGAATTGGCATTAGATCTTTCGATTTAAATGTGTTTTGAAGTATTATATTGTGGACATTTAAATACATACACTTCCGCATTCTATCTTTAATATTCGAGTAGAGTTATTAAAACAATATTTACGAGATGTATTGTATATTTATATGTATATAAAAGATTTTAAATTTAATCAACTAGGATGTGTTATTGAGCTCCGATTAGAATCTCTAAAGGAATTTCAAACATTCAAACACATGATAAAACACATGAAGTGAAGAATTGAAGGTTCACCAAATATTTAAATTTGTTTCTTATGATTATTTTTAGAAAATTTTTGATCGACCGTTCACGTCAAATTTTAATAATCAAGTCAGATTTCACTTCTGTGCTGTTGATGTTTAGGCTTAATAAAAAGTGCTCCTTTTGAAACGTGAAAACATTAATGTGTTTGTTTAAACACGACTTTTTTTTAACCGCTTCCAGCTATTAAATTAAATCGCGAAAATAGCCCACCATTCCTTCTATGTCAGCGATAATTTATTCTTGATATTCTCTTAATGTGTTTAATTAAAACAATCATCCTGATGGGATGTTTTTTAACGTCGGATCTTCCTGTTTACAAAATTTAATTTCTTTTTTTTTAAATAATACATTACATTTTGATGGCTTCTTGTTTTCGTGTCATTCTAGAGATTTGTAGATTTCATTCAATATGTGCGTACATACGTATAATATATAAAACACAAAACAACATCTTTTCTTTGAAACCAACGTATTATAAAGCGCAAAATATATTCGAAGTGAAGCGTTTGACGTCAAAAACATTGTTTTGTCACGTAAAGAACGTCGGAATTAATTACTTGTCAGGAGATATTTTGAAATTATTAAATCAGCTAAATAATTTTTAAACTGTTTTTATTAGGATAAAACACCAATAATTGGCGGTTATTTAGGCTTTAAAGAGTGAAAATAAACGAGATGTATGATCTCTTGAGGTGGCCAAAATGGCTTGAAATCCTGCTGGCATTCAGTCAACCAAATCATAAAATAATCCTTGGGGAATGTTTTCCCACACTTCTTTAAGAGATATTTGAAGTTGTGCAGCTGAATGAGATATGTGTAAGAATTCGTGTGGCTCTTCCAACAGAATTAACAGCGCCATAATAAATAGCGAAGTAGCATACCATAAAAACAGATAAGATAGAATTTTAGCGTCGTGGTACTGCTGCCTTTAGTCTCTATTACCTACATACATACATAGGTCTAATGTAACGTTCCCTCTAATGTAACGGCTAGATCTTCTTGGAATAGACAACAGATTTGATATTCAGCTTTGACGAGCTTGTACAGACGGTATTGCAGGGTCGTCTAACCTGTCAAAAATTCTGCCAGTAATCCGAGGTCCCCTTTGCCGAAAGATAGCACCATGGTTGCTAACTTAGGCGATCCTGATAAAAATGTATTGGAATATTTTTGCACTGGAATGTTTTGTCAGTTGATTGAAGATTTTCTTTGTTGGTTTGCTGGACAGAAAAGTTATGAAGGAACACCCTCTCATAGTATCAACCTATACAGATTTTGTAAACCTGATAGGTGGAAAAGTGAAGGTTGTGGTTAACAGCAGCAATGCTTTGCGCTTAGTAATGGCTTTCCCGACGTCATTTTGAAAGAAGAAGGCACTTCTGACTAGTGGATGCGTAGCAGTTCATGAATAGATGGGGCTGTTCCATACTTGTCTTCCAAAATTTCCTTGTTAACGCACCCATCTAAATTGAAAATTTTCTGCTTAAGATCAGTGTTACGTTGCTTGGTTTCCAACATCCATTGAAGCAACTATTTTCACGCTGCATTGATTGGATCTTGCATGCTTTGATATGAAATCTTTGCGTAAAATTTGATCAAGCATTTTTGCTGGATATTGTCGTATGACGGTAGAAGATGGTAGGGAATCTTTGACAACTTCGGTTATGTTAACTATATCATGTTAATGAATGTTTCATTGTAATTCTGAAATATTTTCAAAAATTGGCTATCACGTCAGGTTTCTGAGATATGTTTTTTTATTCATACATACATATACATATGTGTTAAATGTACTATATGTCAAAAGATATTTTTTTATTAGTAAGTTAAAAAAAACTATCAAGTTATTAACATGCTAACGGGCATGTCTGAACAGGATTGGGCTTCATTTGTACTACTCCTGTTAAACTAGTCCCTTTTTTTCTCTAGAACCAATCAAATCAAGGAATTAATAGATCTGTGCATATGTGAGTTTATATAAGACCCTACAGACACTTTATTCGACTCAAATTGACTCAATGTATGGTAGTAATATTAGTTAAACGTTTTTTGAATTCGCAATCTCCTGTATGTGTGTAAATAATCCTAACAGTTCTTGTTATGTATGTGGAGAATTCACCATTCAACAGCATAAACGAAATATTACACCTTTAATAGAAAAATTGTATAACCTTTATTTTAAATTAAAAATTACAAATCAAGACAAGTTGTGGACCTCTCACAATGTCTGTGCACGATGTGCTGTTACTTTGAGGAGCTGGGTAAAAGGTAAGAGCATAGCTATGCCATTTGGTAGCCCTATGATTTGGCGAGAACAAAAGGATCATTCGACAGACTGCTACTTTTGCTGTACAAAGACATTCGGGTTTTCCAGTAAAAATAAGTATAAAATTACCTATCCTAATTTACCTTCTGCCACTCGTCGAGTTCCTCATTCGGAAGCTTTGCCAGTACCAAGTCCTATGGATGTTTCGAACCAAGAATATGTTTAAACCGAGATAGAAGAATACATTTCAAAGTTGTCGGACACAGATGAAGAATATTTGCTATCTGAAGAGGACACGCCTCATTTAATAAATCAATTTGAATTAAATGACCTAGTTCGAGATCTCAATTTATCAAAAACTCAGGCAGAAATATTAGGATCAAGACTGCAAGGATGGAAGTTGTTAGCTCTGGGTACACGTATTTGTGTATATCGAGATCGCCAGAAAGAACTGTCGCAGTATTTTTCAACTGAAGAAGGTCTTTCATTTTGCAATAATGTTAACGGTTTAATGCGAGAATTAGGTTACAAACACCAACCGGAAGGATGGCGTCTTTTTATAGATGATTCTAAATTGAGTTTGAAGGCTGTCCTTCTACATATAGGAAACATCTACCCCTCCATTCCTGTTGGTCATGTCGTGCACATGAAGGAAACATATGATAATATGACACGTCTCCTTGATAAAATCAATTACAAAACCTATAAATGGTACATCAGTGCTGATCTAAAAGTAGTTGCAATTCTATTTGGTCTACAACTTGGTTTTACAAAGTATTTCTGTTTTCTTTGTGAATGGGATAGTCGAGCGAGAAATTTGCAATATACTGTTAAGCAATGGCCAACCAGAATACAATATAATCCTGAAGAAACTAACGTAGTCCATAATTCGCTGGTGGAGCCTCATAAAATACTTTTACCGCTATTACACATAAAATTAGATCTGATGAAAAAATCATCAAAGCATTGGACAAAGAGGGACCAGGATTTCGATACCGTAAACAAAAATTTCCTCATATATCTGAGGCAAAACTTAAAAAGGGGATTTTTATAGGACCCCAGATTAAACTGTTACAACAGGATCGAGAATTTGACGTCCTCTTGAGCGATTTAGAACGGACTGCTTGGGACGCATTTAAAAGTGTGACAAAGAATTTCTTAGAAAATAAAAGATCTGAAGATTACGAGGAAATTATTAGTGAACTTCTTAGAAGTTACCATGCATTAGGCTGTAATATGAGTCTTAAAATACATTTCTCGCATTCCCCCGAATCTTGGCGATGTTAGTGACGAGCATGGGGAAAGATATCATGAGGGTATTTCCACTATTGAAAAACGCTATCAGGGCAAGTGGAATAGCGAGATGCTTGCTGACTACTGTTGGACTTCAATTTCGGAATGTTCTTCATCCCAATAGAAAAGAAAAGTGAAAAGGAAGACTTTCCAAATACGTCCAAGAATAGCATATCGTTAGTTAGTGTTAGTATTATATGATCAGTATGAATTTCATTTGTTTATAATATCAGACGTGATAGAAGAAATTTGTTTTTATAATAATTATTAGGAATATAAACCAAAATAAGTTTGTATATAATTCATAAAGAAAAATAAAAAAATTGTTGTTCTGTGTAATTGATAGCGGTTATGGAATTTTTGTGGAATCAACAAATTTATGGACAAATTCGAGCAACAAATTCATATGTGTACAGAATTTAGACAGCTAGAGTTGCTTTTGTAGTACGTATGCTGTAAAATCAAATAGCTCGATTAGGTAGTACAAGAAATAATAATAAAAAAAAACTACAACTTAATTTAGTCAGCAGTTATTAATTTTATCTCTCTTGAAATTAATTTCACTTTTATAAAACCAAACCTCAAGTCATCACAACCATAGCGCTGTTCTATTCGATGTAGGTTAATGTCTATTTCCTTTGGTCTCTACAACGAATCCATTCGTCTCTATTTATGTATTCTAGAGGTGCTAATGGGTTTCCTACGTTGTGAAAATACTAAACGGTTTAGTTAGTGAATGAAGCAACTCGTTTGGTTTTTGTTGTCTTGACTTATTAGCACCGTGTTTACATGTTTTCCCGAAAATTATTATTTGAAAACGTGATTTGTTTGAGCCATATAAGTATTTATATTATATAACTATAACGCATATTTTTCAAAAAAAGAAGCTTCACCGTTTTATAACGTAGTTTTATAGAAGCGTTTTAGCGTTGTTTATTGTACGTAACAAACCTTAAATTATTATAAATATTTACGTAATAGAACTTTAGTAGTTTATTTTATCTTTGCGTGGTAATTCTAAACAGAGTACTGTCTATTAGCGCAAACGCTTCATACGAACTATAGCAAGATCTTATGATCTGTTTTATCTGTTACATAAGTGAGGTGACACATGTGACAGAGGCAGTGAGTCAATATTTTATTAAATTTTAAATTGTCCATTCTGGTCACTGGTCCAATACCTTTCGCCACACAAGGTGCCAAATCTGGAGAATACGGTAGGTGTGTAACTTGTATGAGGTCTCCTATTATCTTAGTGGAACATTACATCTATTCGGTTGATAAATTCTGGTCTTTTCTGTTTAAGTGAATCATTCAGTTTGTCCAGCTGATGACAGCATACTTCAGTGGTGATTGATTCCTTTGAAATCCCACCAAACACTAGCATCACCTTTTTTTGATGAACATTGGCTTTGGAAATGTTTTGAGCTGGTTCAACTTTTTTACTCCATCATCTTTGGCGTTCGAAATTGTTGACGTTTGAGAAATAAATCATATTGAATTAATTAGTCTATTTTATTCGCCGGTTTGCATCAATTGATGCCTTTATTGTGTTTTTATTAGCGTCAACGGGCCTTCCTGAACAATTAAATCCTCGAAAAATATTTAATATATCGTCTCAAACAATAGCACTTTTGTCATAGCCACTATAATAAAGTCACACAAAATTTAAGTAACTATTACTTAATATTCTACTATAACATTTATTTTTATACGTCAATAAATATATTACAAGAAGTTCTACATTCTCGCGTTTGAACATTACCGATTCGTTTGCACAATTATTTTTAGAATTCACATATGTTCGACGAATGTCATAACTTACATTTTTAAAGAAAAAACTGTATATAAATAAATATTGGCGCAGCTTTGCTTAAGATCTGTAAATTTGATAATATATATACAAATACTCTGTGCAGAATATATACTCAGTGACATTAGAAGTGTTACACCCAGGAGGAGTTATTTGTTCTACTTGATTTTTTGGCATCAAAATGCCTATATTTGAATCCCCTATTGCAGAAAGGGTATATGTCATAAAATGACAATTTCGAGAAAAACAATAAAATGTGTTTTAAATTTCGTTGTTTAGATAGGTTAAGAGTAGGTATCATATCTTCAACAGGATATTCTATCATACTGTTTAGTGTTATGTTTTGACTTATTAATGGAATGTGTTATGCACAAAAAATGAACAAAACTTGGAACATGTATCCTTTCTGCAATCAACTTTCAGTATTAAGAAAGCAAAATGAGTTTTTTTAGTTAAAAAATTGCATTAACAAAACCTTACAAGAAATATTACAGTTAAAGGAATAAAAACAGTTCAAGAAACCTTATTGTATAGCAGGCCAGTCAAATATATCTTGCCAAAATGCAGTAGTATGTCAGATCAACACACCCATTCAACTCAGACTGTGATGAAATTTGGTACTGAAGTAAAATTCATGTAGATCAAGGAAAATGTCTAATTAAGTTCTAATTTTTTATGTGAACCCGTTTATGAGTGATGGCCATTTAAAGTTCTCATAAATCGTCCAAAATTGCTCTGCGGCCATTTACTAAAATTGTAGTTGCTCTTTTCCTAAGTGAGCTAGAGACTTGGAAATGGTGTTATTATCTTCTATTTTGAATAGCCTTTCATTTGATATGCAACAGGGAAAATGTTTTCCAAAATCGATACAAAACTTTTGAATTTGAATTCCAAAAAAGTCACAACAATTTCAAAAAATTCCAAAAAGTAGTTTACTATAAGACTAAGCAGTGTGCAAAGTTTCAAATTGGGACGGTAATAGGTTCCTAGTTAAAAGAATTTAAAACTAACATGCACTTAGAAAAACATTATGAATATAAATTTTTAGTATATTTAACTTGGTTTCAATTCAACACCCTAAAAAAAAATATTTAGGTAAAATAAGAATTTTAAGTAAAATATATTTTAGGCCTACATTTATTTATTTGACGTAACTTTTTTTATAACAGATACAATTGTATACGTAAAAAACAATAAAACAATATTGATAAATAAGTTTTTTTACAAAATCTAAAAGTAAACTTCAATAATTCAACATTTAGGGCAAAAAAAGTAATGATATTGACTTTTCTACTTGAATCTTGCGGAATAAGAAAAATCATGGGCGAGTTTAACGCTCCTAACTACATGGTTGGTCAGTCAAAGAAAATCGTTAAAGAAAAAGGCATTTTGGAGAGCCCCAATCCGAAAATGTTTCAAAAGAAGTGGTGGAAGCAGTTATTTCGTTATATGAAAATGACGAGGTCAGTAGAGCAATTGCCAGGCATCAAAGATTGTGTTACTACTACCGATCAGAATGGAAACAAAACTAAACGTTCTAAAAGGCTAATACTATGCAATTTAAAAGAGGCACATTGATTGTTCAAGGAAAAATTTCCAAATTATAATGTAGGTTTTTCTGAATTTGCTGAACTTCGACCAAAGTACTGCATTCTAGCAGGTTCTAAAGGAACTCATTCAGTATGTGTATGAACGATACATCAAAACCTTAAGCTCATGATTAAAACTCAATGCTAGGAGTTATCACTGATGGTCAACTTATAACCCACAAATATTGTTTGCCAAAAGTGCTTTGTAATCCACCATCAGTATATTGCAACATGAATGACTGTGCACATTGTCCAGGG
This sequence comes from Popillia japonica, assembly GCA_004785975.1. Classification (NCBI taxonomy): domain Eukaryota; kingdom Metazoa; phylum Arthropoda; class Insecta; order Coleoptera; family Scarabaeidae; genus Popillia; species Popillia japonica. The sequence continues at coordinate 12,777 of SMLS01066683.1, forward strand.
GAGAATGAAATAAGGAATATCCTGGAAAAAGCATTAGAGGAAAATCTTGTTGACAAGATAATTTATCGTCAATGGATATTAGTTGACCGTTGTAATTTAGCCATACAAAATCCTTCAGCTGAATTTATTGATCTCCTCTGTGAAAAACTACAAGTGTTGGTCCAACACGACTTCATAGCAAAACAACAGATATCATTCATGAATCAACTAAAAGAAAACTTGAAAGAGTCTGAATTTTCAATAACATTAGATTTTTCAGAAAACTATAGTATGGTAGTGTAGAATGAAGCCCAAAACTACCATTGGGCTGGTGGACATGCCACAGTCCATCCTTTTGTTATTTACTATAAGGAAAACATTAAAGTGGCTCACACAAACTTTGTTGTCATATCAGACTGTCTTGAGCACAACACAGTTGCTGTCTACAACACGTTTCAAAAGAATTTGAAAGGAATTTTTAACTACCAAATTTGAAACTGTAGCCAAAACGTTATACTATTTTTCAGATGGGTGCGCCGGCCAATATAAAAATAAAAAGAACTTCTCCAGTCTGTGCCATCACCTTGAGGACTTCAACATTGAAGCTGAATGGCACTTTTTTGCCACTGCCCACGGCAAAGGACCTTGCGATGGCCTATGTGGAACCGTAAAACGATTGGTTGCTAAAGCAAGTTTGAAGCGTTCTTACGAAGATCAAATTCTTTCTGCTGTCCAACTTTATGAGTGGGCTCAAAGGAACATTCCTGGAATACATTTTACCTATACTACACAAGAGGACCATATCGAATCAGAACTATTTTTAACAGAACGTTATAAGCAGTGTGTAACAATTAAAGGCACTCAGAAATATCATATATTCATTCCTGAGAGTATAACAAAACTGACAGTACATCTCTCTCATTTCGTAACATCAAATGTACGTTAGCAGACTGTACTGCTTATGTGACAGTTGCTTATGACGAAAGATGGTGGCTAGCATATGTATTGAACAGAAATGAAGACCTAGATGAGGTTCAAGTAACTTTTCTTCATCCCTGTGGTCCATCACCATCATTTTGCTACCCAAGAAAACGTTTATGTTCTGTTTCGAGGAAGTAAAGGCTAAAATTTCGAGTATAAATTCTATCAACTTTTCTTAGTGCCCTTTTAACCAACCCAAAATCCCTATCACAGGGTAAAAAAGAGTGGCCTCTAATAGGAAAATATTGTTCAATTTTATCAAATCTATCAGAATCTGTTAAGGAGAGACACATTCTTATCATGGCATTATTTTTGTTCTGGCTCGCACAATTATCATTAAAAATGTGGAGTTTTGTCACAGTTTTGGCGTAGTATTTTTCAATGTATTCTGCGAGAAATGAGCATACTTCATTGGGCCCTTTTTTAGCCTTCATGACATATAAAGTATACAACTTCATTAGTTTTCATGTTATGCACACAAAATACGTCAATTGCCTTAAATGAAACAAGTTTTGCATATAGTCAAATGACAAAGCTCGCATCTTCATATTGCTCGTCGAACTATAGACTTTTTCTAAGAAGAAGGCGTTAATGTTTTGCGGTGGTCACCCCGTTCCCCAGATTCAAACCCCATCGAATATGTGTGGGATATCATGGGGACGAGACTGTCCACTTTGCACCGTCCTCGACAAACTATGGCGCAGTTAATCAACGAAGTTCAAGTTGCTTGGAACGAGGTGCCACAAGCAGATATCGACTATCTCATTTTGTCGATGCCTAGACGTGTACAGGAATGTACTTGGCTACGGGATTAATTTTTTCTTGTTACATGTCAATAAAGTTTCTTGCAAATATTATCGTTTCATTTCTGATGTAAATCTTATCACATTTCCAAAAACCCAAGCTAAACAAATGATTCCTTCTGGGCGTAACACTTCTAACAAGCCCAGCAACTAGAATACGAATTTTAGTAAGTGTTAAAGGGGAACATAATCTCATTGTAAAACAATTTTCTATATATAATTTATCCACGCTTTGACTTCAACGTATTGATTTTGCTCCAATCACCGAAATAGAGTCCATTTAACATTTTCTATTGGAGTTTCGCCTACTCAACGCTTCGACACCTGAAACGAACGACACATCTCTTACAACAACATGCAATTTAATAAATTTCCCATCCTCACCGATTGTGGGCTACCCATTACGCGTATTACCGAGGCCTTCTGACTTACCCCCACTAATAACCGAATGAATGAAAGCTCGTCATTATCACCCTTTTGCAACTGAAGGAGCGCGCGACGCGGTCAAAGGTGACGCCGGTTTTCCAAAGCGATGTCGCTGGAATTTATTTTTAGAAGAATTCTAAAAACAAAGTGCCTCGAGCGGCGCCGCGCGGTTTCAAGTTTTAATTGATTTTAATTAACTTCCAAAGGCTTATCGATCTCCTCTCTCGATTCTCTTCCTGCATTACCATTTCTCACATCGAACCGTTGCTGGTTGCCGGTAAAAAATATTTTCTAATCAAAGAGAAGCTCGAGCTATGGAAGCCACTGTACTACGGTAACAGTTGACTCAATAGTAGGGCGGCTAATTGCTAACTTTCACGAATGGAACATTAAAAATAGATATATCCCGCATGCATTGCGTGACATGCTGTAATCTATGTATGTATGCTGTAATAGATAATGTATATAACGCCAAAACGCTGCTGCTGTCTTCGCTTATGAAGTTGTTAAACACGCAAAATAAAATTTTGCCAAGTTACACTCAGCGAAATTTCTATAGTTCCACATGCACTATTGAACAGAATATAATGTTTTTCTTAAAATATCTGGCAAACTATTTATTAAAGGTAAAGCTTCATTGCAAAGAAAGGTTAACACAAGTGAAAATAACAATGAAAAAATATATTACAGTTTTTACTGTTACAACAGCGAAGTTTCTATAGGTCCACTTACAGAAAATTAGTTAAATAAAATAAGAAAATATAATTTCTGATAAACTTAGTAATGAGTGTTGGATCCTTTATTCAAAACAATTTCAATAATCCGGTTCTTCATACTGTCTATTAACTTCGTCAATATTGAAGCAGGAATATCATTCCAACATCTCGTTATCGCAGGTTTCAGTTCTTTAATGTTTTCGTATTGGTGATTATTGGCTTATACCTCTCTAGCCAATATTCCCCAAAGATTTTCAATTGGGTGCAAGTCGGGTGAGCGAGCAGGCCATTCCATTAATTTGATTTCTTTTTGTTGAAACTACTCCTTGGATCGTTTGGAAGAATGGATAGTTGCGTTGTCTTGCTGAAATATCCAGTCTTGCAACGGCATTTGTTCACCAAAATCTATTAGAACCGTTTCTAGAAATCTATATAAGACTCAGAATTCATTCTAGTCGAAATAAAACATATAAGAGTTTTATTGTTATGAGTAAAAGCCGCCCAAACCATTGCACCTGCACCCAAATTTCTACTCACGGCAACTTCAGTGTTCTTACGCAAATCGTGCCAATAATATTTAAAGCCATCAGGTCCGTCCAAATCAAATTTCTTTTCGTCGGAAAATATGACATTCTTCCATTCATTATCCCAGCTCATATGATTTTGTGCAAATGTCAGCCTTGCTTGTTGGTGAGTTTTCTTTAAGGGTGGTTTTGATACCTTTTTCTGCCATTTAAAGCTTTTACTACCGGATAAAATTTGTTGTACAGGACTCTTAGTTACTGGCAAATTTAAATGACATTTGATTTGTTGTGTGGTTACCTTACCAGAAGAGGCTAACCGAAATATCGATGAGTGCTGTCTTCTCGTAAGCTTTTGATTAGTTCCTTTAGGACGATATTTGCCGTGGGAGTTACCTAAACTTATAAAATTATTGACGAGGTGATAGGATCGCCCTAATTGCTCGGTTTGAACACCCATTACAATTTTTTCAGAAGGGTTAGGTTAACTAGGGGTGGGAGAGTTGGTTTTTATGTAAGGAAAAATACACAAGTATGTATCTACATATATTGGATACAAGTCTAAAAATTGAGCAATTATGGCTAAGTATTGTATTGAATAATAAAAAAATTATAGTTGGTGTGGCTTATAGACCCCCTCTGATAGACTATAAGTTTTTCTTGGATGAAATTGAGTGTTCTTTAGATATAGCATTTTCGGCCATGGCCAGGGTGCTTTGCTGTGGTGATTTTAATATAGATTTACTTAAAGTTTTCTTGATTTTCTTGATTCATTAAATAGGAAACCAATTATATTAGCCAGCCAGCACGTTTAACTCAAAACTCAATCTCGTTACTTGATATTGTTTTTTGTACAAGTACTGATGAATTTTCTGATTCCGGGGTGTTATCATGCGACTTCTCTGATCATGATGCTGTATATCGTAACATATTATGTAGTACCTATCTCTCCAAATATTGAACCTAAATTTTAGGAGAAAGAATTGATTATAACAAGTTTGAGTATGATTTAAATTTACTACCTTTGCATTACATATTTACCATGGAGGATATTGATGACAAAGTTCACTTTTTTAATTGTTGTTAGAGTTATTTAATGTGTATGCACCTGTACTGACTAGACGATTTACTAAGAGGTGTACTCCTTGGCTTACTGATAATTTAAAACTATTTATTCAGTTAAGAGATAAAGCGCAAGATTTCGAAAATCTTTGTTCTTTTGGGATGCTCATTGGGATTATTACAAAACTTTGCGTAATTTAACAACCTCTACATTTAAAAGGGAAAAATGGCATATTTCGATTTTATTTCAAGGACAACACCACCCAATAAATTGTGGAGACATTGTTCTTTTTTGGATTTCAGTTGTCGCGGAAGTACTGTTAACAATAATATACATTTTTCTTTCTCTCTGATTGATCCCAACCTGATAATGAACATTATCCATAATATTGGTTCTACTGCTACTGGTGTTGATGAAATCAACATAATAATCCTTAAGACATGTTGTCCGTCTGGTTCCATTTAATAACTCGTTTAGACTCTTGTATAGAAAAATCTTCCTTCCTAAAGTCACAAATCCTACCTCTTTCAACGATTTGAGACCAATAATGCCGACTATGTCTAAAATATGTGAGAAAGTCATCCATATGCAATTGAATAAATTTGTTATTGATAATAGTATACTCCCAAATATCCAATCGGGTTTTAGAAAGGGGCATAGTTGTGAAACTGCACTACTGACACTACTGTGAGTGTGACAGATGATATGTATAATGCTTGGATTAGGTTCGGAATGGATATTCATAATATTAATATTAGACGCAAGGATACTATAAACATTAATACACCCTTGCGTGTTACTATATAACTAAAATCCGTCTAACCTAAAGATCCTTACAAAGTCAGGTTTCAGAAGAGCTGGTAAACGTATGGTAAGAGATAGGCAGAGCAAGCTTATGATCTTTTGCATTCGGTTAAATTTTAAACTTTTACCGTATTTCCCTCTCCTCTATTTTTCTTTACAGCTATTTATTTCCCTTGTCTATGTTCTTCTTTTATTTTTTCCACTTTTTTTCTCTTGTAGTGTAGGATATTTTGTAGTTTTAGTGAAATGATACCCAACTAGACGGAACAGTGATAGTGGTTGGCCATTTAATTCTATTGGTTTCAAACGAGTTAATGTCTATTTATTTGTTGTCACCATTAAAATTTTTATTGTTTGTGGATTATACAGGATCCGCCAAAACGAACTATCTAACGTAAACACTTTTTAAAAATCTATTAATTTTAACAGTAAATCAAATTACTTAATAGATATTCTTAGCCTAGAAAGATGGGAGTTTTTTTTACGATTTAACTACTCTGTTTCGTAAACGACCGCCATTGATTTCAATGCATTCTTCTAATTATCTAGCAAGATTTTGGAGAACATAACATGGGATAGCATTAATTTAATTTCTAATGTTTACTTTCAATTCCCTTGAAAGTTTGGGTTTACTCACCAACATTTTGAACTTTAAGTATTTCACCTTTCACCAATGATCACTGAATTAATTGGGAAAAATTTTTCAACACAAGACACGATGTTGTGTAGACCAATGTCCAACTGTCAACAAGTGTAACAAAATTCCAAACCAATTCGTTTTTGTACTATTAGATAAATAAAATGGGTAATACATTTTGCCGAAACCTGTATGTTACAAAAAAAAAATCATAAAAAACCTTTAAGTGAATTAATTCAAAGATATGTATTATGAATTAGTATTTCGTGTTATGTCAGATTAAATTATAATAAATTGAACAAAATAAAGAATTCTTTTGTCAAACAACAAATCTTGTCATTCTGACTCGAATTGTTATACAGTATGTTTCCATTTGAATTCCCCGAAGGGAAGGTTATCTTGTGTTAGGTGTATACCACGTGTTCATTTTAATCTTAAAATTTAATGGAATAAAATCTGTAATGAGGTAATGAGAAGTCGAAAAAAGGAGTCTCCAAGCCATTGCTTAGGCCTGTATCACAGTATGGAAAAGAAAGTAAGCCAAAACTATCATGAACTTGACAAAGCTCTAAAATGGTCGAAAAGCTCCCCAGCACAGAGACAGGCTAAGAAATTCATTAAATAATATTTGCCCAAATTCACAACCAACGTCTGAACAAGGATAGGAGATCTTCCAAATGAATTGTGTCCTCCGGATGATCGTCGGAGCCCCCTAGTTTGTGACCAACGCCCAGATCCACAGAGATCTGGAAGTTCCAACCCTCACCGAACATGCCATGGCACTGGCCAGAAAAATCCTGGAAAGGGCTTCTCGGTCGGAGAACCCGCTCATTGAACATCTAGGAGAACTTGACCCTGACAGACCTCCACCCCGAGTAACGATTAGGAGGATACTGGCAGATGCCTAACCACCCCCGGCCAAAAGAGCCCACATCGTGGAGACACAAAACCACCACAAATCAAGCGGCTGCATGAGCCGCCCAATCTGGAGGACAAAGAGGTTCAAGGACCAGCATGGCCCAACCTCAGAGAAATCGAAGACCTCAGCAAATGAACTGTAAGGTCTGCTAACTGTAAAGTGTAGGCTCAGCAAACATATGAACAACCTTGTTATGATTATGCTATGTGCAGAATTTGTCTGACAGAAGAGGAGATCTCACGGCATATCTTATGCCAATTAGCCAGACTGAGCCAAAGAATGAGGCTAGAATGCTTTGGTGAATTGTACCCAAACACGGCATGAAGACATGAAGATTATCTATGTATCGATCTGCCCCCTTTTTGATAAATGTTTTTCCAAACTTCTAAGAGCAATTTGAAGTTCTACAAGTGGAAGAGGTGTTATTATCGTAGCTTATTCCAAAGCGAAGCTGGTCAGCCATCAGGCTGAGATGATAATGCTGCTTTACATCGAAAGACACGAAAGATAATGTGCAACATATTTATATCAGAGAAATTCGGATGTTCAGAACAATGCAAAGGAACGAATGAAATTGAATCGCTTTCCAAATTAAATAAACACAATCAGATATTCCATTTGTAAACTTCAATGTATTCAAATTCTTCTGCAAATTCCTCTGACAGGAATGTAAACGATTTTTTGAATGTGGCCTTTTCAAGTGACCTGACGTATGTTCTCTCAATGACTTGATATAAGATTTGGAGCTAACCAACGAAACACACATTTTGCAATAAAATAATGGAATCTTTCAGTTTCTACAAGAAGAATGTACCACCAATGGGTTAACCCAAACCACATAGACATAAACAGTTTCTGGGAAACTTTCTAGAAACCCATAATGGGAGATTTTGGGCTGGTTTCTCATTAGGCAACAGCCAGTATAATTTTTTTATATATATATCAATTTTTAATACTATCAACTTTTTAATACTAATAATCAACTTATTTACATGACTTATGTAACAGATGTAGGTATATGAACACACAATCATCGTTAGCATACACATACAATGATCTCTCCTTTTTTATGCATGTTTATATTATTGTTATTATTACTACAAAAGCAGGAACTTACTACACCGCGAGAAGGTCACCATCCATGGCCAAACGATCGTTAACGATCCGAATCTCACTCACGAGTGTGTGATATTGTGTTAATAAGATTCAATGTTATTGAAGTGCTTTCTTGATACGCACATCAAACAAAAATTGTTTTGATTGTATTTTATATTGATTCTTCGTCGTTTAATGAGATATCGTTCTAGAATTGAAGAATTATGTGGCTCCTAGTTGAACTGTAGCAATTGTGTGCTATACAAAATCACGAAATAACTCATATAACCCATATAAAACTTTTAATATTATCAATGCTCTTTAATATGTTTCATGCGGACGCTGCGATGCTGCTGTATTCTGCATTATTCTAAAAGTTCAACATAAAGTTTATAGGTCATCGATATATGTATGTGTATTCGAGAAGTTCGCAACGAACAACCGAGTGATGTCAACAATGTATTACTTACTCGATTGGTTTTTTAATTGATCAATTTGAAAGAAGTTTAAGCAACAAAAATAAATTTGTATACATCCTGTTCTATATAACGTTCCCAGCATTGTAATCGAGTAAACAATAACAAATGAATATAAAGTTTAAATGACATGATTATCATAGCTTAAGTCTTGAGTGATTTTCTCATACAACACTACTCAATACAGATTATCTTAAAAGGATTCGTCGCTAGCACTAAGCACGTTTCTAATCTTCAATCAAAACTAAAACTTCAATATCTACTCATTTATTATTCATGTTATTTAAAATTCACAACGTTACAAGAGACTGAAATTACGTAAAAGGTCCATCGCAAAAACTAGTTTCAACGTATAATTAAGATTGGCATTTTACCTACGAAACGAAATTATAAATTCATCCGTGTAAGCTCGTGTTTCTCCTAGAGAGATCGTATTGGAATGCGATAACAAACTTGATATATCCAATGTGAATTTTGTGATCGCCTTTTGGTGCAGAAAACGTGTGATTTTCGCGCTTCCCACTACAATTGTGTAGCAAATTTGGAAAAACCGAAAAAGATGCTAGGATTCGCGATCCTAGCTGCTATTTATTTATTTTTGGGGAAAAAAAAGCCGCAACCCCAAATTTGACACTTTTATCGTATTCAGCATG
>SMLS01066685.1:0-15614 GCA_004785975.1 Popillia japonica
CTAGCTACGCGACCGCAGTAGCGACAGAAACAATAACCCTGACTTAGAGGGTACCTTCATAGTGCTTGAGTTGAGTCGAGCTGCGAAGCAAGTGCAATTTTTGTTTTCATCGCTGCACTATGAACGTAACCATAGAAGACCAAGAGTCAAGCAAAGAAAATAGCCAAGTGAATTATCGTCACTCGGCTACCTAGCGCGTCTCTACTCGCTGCTCCGACGTAAACACCTTCATACGAAACAATGACACCATTTTCTTCACTTCGCTTGTATCGCCACTCTTGTCTTTCATCGAAGCTCCAACATAAACGTACCCTAAGGCCATATCGCTTGAAGTCTGAGTCATTTAATATGATCTCTATAGTACACATGTTTAAATTTAGAATTAGAGGTGTTAGTAATTCTTTACATTTTTTTAATACAATCAACTAATCCTTTTTACTCTATACTTAGGTAAGTAGGCATAAGCTGTGTGATTAGCTAACGAAATGCCAATGTACAAATCCAGCAATGAATACAAACGTAGCTCAGGTTTCTCTGTCAGTTTCCATATAACAACGTATTGAAAGTGTCCAATCTTTACTTTCCATGAATGTATATTCCAGACATTGTTCGAAACTTTATTGAATTTAAACATTTATAGCGATATTATAAGACCCATAACAAACAATTATCAAAAATGTCATATACGCATGCACTAAATAATTTAAACGTTTTAATAGTTACTGTCAATTAGCAGAAAAGTGTTGTTTCGATAAGACTATTTACCAAATAGTTTTCTGATATTTAAAAATTACTTTCGCTACTGAAATAGCAATATCATGTTTCGTAGCCTCTCAGTCACCTCTGTGTATCGCATCTACACGATACGAATAGATCTAGACGTATGTACAGTGAGTTGATTTAGAATCCACTCAAAGTGACATAAAACTCGATAAAATTATTCTTTATAGAGATATCTGAATGCGAAGCAGTAATGATATGGTCACCTATATGTAAATTACTAGATAGATGCAATATTTTTGTATCAAATCGAGTTTCATATACAGGTACACAATTATGCTTAATGCAAGGGATCATTTATATATTCCTAAATTGATAATTTTGTAATGCGATCTTATCATGTTTTGAAATAAATAAATATGGTTAAATCGCTATCGCCTACATTTTTACTATATTTAAGTATTAATGTAATTAAAAATTGTATGAGTAAGGATTTTTGTATAATTTGAGTTTAATATGCAACTACACAATTATATTTAATGCAAGGGATTTATACGTATATTCTTAAATGGATAATTCGTTAATGCGATTTTAAGGTATTTATGCCATTAAAACATTTATGAGTAAGGATTTTCGTATTGTTTGAGTGTCATATGAAACTACACAATAAAATTGTATTAGTTTGTTTTTAGTTTAACTGTCTATTTGTTTACATTCCTTATTATTTGAAATAAATTATTATTTGTTTACTGTGTGTTAATTAATACTAGAATAAAATCAGGCTTTTTTAACAAAACAAACTTAAGGTGAACATAGATTCCTGTCTAATAAATGCATTGATAAATATTTTTTCTTATGGTTCTAAATTAATTTGTACCCTATTATTAAAATCAGCTAAGTTATGATAAATACAATAATTATTTTATTTGTGTTTATGTGTTATTAATGCGTGTTGGCATACGCTATACTATGCAATAATACAGATATTAAAAGTATCGGAAAAAGAATATACTTCTGTAGCTATTTTAAATGTTTGCGTACCAGTTCATAAGCAAATCGCTTTATTATTACAAACATCCAATTAAATGTAGAAAATTTTTGCGTGCACCGTTAGGTCCATGTCGCTTGTCGGGTGAGTCGGTTCTAAATCAACCCAGTGTACATATACATGTCTTCTTCAAGCGAGGACCTATGTATGTGTCGTACTGAGATCTCTCACTATTACAATTTAAATGTTGGTCATGCATATTTAGCTTATTGAGACTGTTAACGACGCAACGGATAATAACCAAAAAAATATTAAAAAAAGTGAACTAAAATCACTAATGTTAACAACCTTGATTATTGTTGTTAAAAAGCTGAACAAAACGCTTTGTGGAAGCTCTTTTCTTTTTGTAGAAAAAAGTCCGTAAACAAAGTTTTGCCATTAAATCATTCAACAACAATATTCTTCTTAAAATAACCACAGTAATCATTGTCTAATTTTTTCTATATACATATTTAATAAATGTGCTGCATTATTATATTTAAAGTTTGAAATACACGTTTGAAAGGAAATACATGGGCATATTTAGTGAAATTACGTTGAAGAACGAGACAGAGAGAGTGAGGCCTTATTTCTGCACACCATAAACAGTTTCAATCAAGATTGTTTTCTGACCGTAAAAATAAGTATCATCCTCTCGGTTTCACAAAGGCTAACAATGTAAAATTATTTTTCTAACTCTGTGTGTGCTGCACATTTAAGTTAGAGCTGAAGCTCACCACAAACGTAATTCTAAACAGAGATAGACTGATCTACCAGCCACAATACAAGTATATTTTCATTCGAGAAAAGCTTAGTGGACTTAACTTAGCGTCTGCTTGTTTTCTTAAAATCAATGCGCGATTGTATTTCAGTGAGATGTTGCTTCCATTGAACGGGAAAGATACGGAAGTGCAAGTCTGCATCTCCCGAAAGGCTTTGAAATCTACTCTCTTGTGATTTTCTTTAAGGATTTGCTTTTTTTCTTTCTTCGTGATGCATTGTAAATTAAAAATTGAAGTAAATAGTGCGGTATACGTAAATAGATAGGTACTACAAAATTTTAATTAAAAAAATAAGGAAACTGCTGCTTGACTATTTATGTACATATGTAGGTACCTGATCGGTATTACTATCTAAAATACAAATGGTAATAATCTGCTTACAATTTACAATTATCTCAGACTATATCTGCTGTACTTCCATAATACAAATTACTATACAATGTCACGTTAAATGATATTAAATGTGGTAGATAGAGCATCATCACAAGTGTTAACTATTGACATTTAGGTTTGTGAATAAAGCTGACTACTGAAAGCTGATATGTAAATGTTTGATCTATCGTAATCCTTTCATACACTATTACTGTTGAAATATTCGAACAATATACTCGCGTAAATTGATGATAGATATTCAAATGCAAATCCTTTAGAAAATACGCCAGAACTATTGTCTCACAAGGTTTTTGAAAGCACATTGGAATATAATTTAATTAGACCAATACCATTGCAGAACGGATTACTCTATTTATTCTACACTTTTCAAACCTAGCACGTCTACATTGATTATTATGCTTTTCTCGTATAAGTACTTCAATATCTCTTCCAAGTGCTGTTAGTGGGGATCGTAAAGTTCAACGTTTTTGTTATTTTGTCTATCTAGTTAATTATACATATATGATTTAATAATTACGGACAAGCCGGAAAGCGGCCCGTCTGAATCGCTGCTGTTATGTACATATCCTCCACCAAAATTTATCTTGATTGGTTCTGTGGCTAGGTATTTAACCGTTGTCTATTATGTTCTTGACAAGACGATGGATGGTGTTCCAGTTTGCCTGGCAGTCTCCTATTCATGTCTTCTTTTCTCTACTAACAATAAGACAATTATAGGAAATCTACTGGTAATGAACGTTTTGTGGAAAGTTGATATAGCTCTGATCTGTGTTTTATCTTAGCACCGTATCGGCGATGTTGCGGTAAACTATTTTCTCAAACATTAGTTAGGACCCATAAAGTGGGCATAATTTTCGTTAAAATTGTGCGTTATGGGTTGGCAATATTTCGCATAATCCAAACATATTCCCAGCATTAACTAACTGATGCTTCCTTTACATCGGAGTTAATGTGCTGCCCAAAGTGCAAACAAATTTTCGCCGACTGATAATTTTATCACTTCAAATGTTGTGTTCTTTGCAATCCAGTTGCTTGGATTCGTTAATCATCAAGCTACAGACGTCGTAATCTGTAATTATTAGTGCTACATTATCCGAGGTGGTAGCATCTATGAGCAGAATTACGTGGAAAATATCATCGTAGAGAATACACCAAAATAAATGGTCCTGTAAAGAACTTTACGGCAATGTTGACCCTTTCCTTTTTTCAACTTTATCTGAAATACCTGGAAACACTTTTCATCTCGATTACGCGTTATAGTTTTAGTTTTTTACATTACATTACATTCAGAATCCACTTCTGGTTACTTCTGAGAGCAACTTCAATAGCTTTGCAATGATTCGGAGTTTTACACTTCGCATTTTTCGCTTACCTCATAACATTGCACAGTTTCCTTTTTAAGCGTTTATATATATGTATCTCGCCCATTGTCGGGCTGTTTTAGTTGTTATACAAGCAAGTTAGTGTACGTTCTAAAGTGTATAAATAAAAAAGAGCGATGTGCGCCAAAATAAGAAAATAGTAAGCAAGGAAATGACGTACTTATACCATTTATACAATTGAATTTACCTTGTTAACCTGCTGTACTGTTTGTAGAAAATAATCCAAATAAGTTAGCAATATTTTGCACGTACCTGGAATAAAAGAAAAGCTAATCAGTATTTCGTTCGTTATGTCCAAAGAAAATGCAAATTTTTTAAGAACTTTAAAGTAACCTTGTACGTCATGATAAATTAGCACATCAATTACTCTCTTAGTTCATTATATTTCTTTTATACAAAACCAATGTGGAATAATCCACCGTCGAGCTGCATTTCACAATTTACTAATTAATAATTTCTTTCTAAAAGCAGAAAGCTCTCCATTTAAAAAGGAAACTTCTTCGTTCGCCCTCTGTTAACATTTTTTGTTCGTCGTGTTCATTTCCGGCTACCGTTCCTTCGGCTCTTTTATGCGACTTCTGGGGGAGTTAATGTAGGCAAGCCCTCAGGCGCACAAATCACTAAACGCTACAACATTAAAATGCCATTCGGCTTTATTAGAGACGGCCGACGTCCTAGGAAAAGGAACCGGGAAAAATTATGCAAATAGCCAAGAAACTGAAAATTCCATCCCGAAAATTTTTCAGCGAAAGAGTGGAGTCCGCTACCGACACCCTCTGGCAAGGTTAAATATGAAACCGTAGTCTAGCGCTACAATTTCTTAGAAGGAGATCAGCTGCATTAACATTGAAAGTGTATAAGGGAGTTAGTTTAGAATACCTTGCAGCATATTTCTGTCATACACATACCTACGTATATTGTTTTTTTTTCCAGAAAGGAAGCTGTAAATTTGAAGTGTATTAATCAATTTTGTATCCTATTATCACAGACAGGTTAAATAAAAAATAAATATGTAACGGGTGTCTCAAGCAACAGTTACATACATTTGTTTCTTATTTATAAATAGCGTAACTTGTATTAAAGCTTGGACTCTAGCATGTAGGTGAAATTTTTTAATTTTCGAAACAAGGAAAATTTTATTTAATAGCCTACAATAATGCCACCACATTCAAATCATTTTATGTTGATTAATTGCATTTCTTGTATTTCTACTGATACTGCAAAGCTGCAAAATTCAGTTTGACAATTTTATTCGGATTCTAATTACACGAGGTAACAGCCTCAACTCAATGACCATAGAGATAGAAATTTAAAATGAACGAGGCATAGGTAACCCAAGGCTCTCATGCCTCCTGTCACATCAAATACAAACGCAAACCAAATATGTAGGGACATACATACAAGTTTGGATTTTTTTAATTATGTTCGGTTTCACATAGTTGTATCTTGAAGGGCACAAATGCATGAAAAGCTATTGTGTATCAACATGTAATGCTAAATTTCTGACAAGACACCATTCCAAGAAAATCTTTATGTTGTATGGAACCAATAGACAAGATTCCAGTAACTAGAACTTACGACGTTACTAAGCTCCGTCCCGTTTCGTAAGAAAACCGACAAATTAAGTAAAGTTATCAGCATAAGCATGAACATTCTTGGCAAAGAGTGGGTCAAAGACATAGCCTCTAGGGATTTACCGGCAGTACCTCTACACGAGGTGAAAATATGCTCCTATACTTAAAACGCCGAACAGATGCAGTAGCAACGTTTGGCAACGCTGCATTGACATCAACATTGAACGAGCCCGGCTCACAATGTTCAAAACAGTTATTTTTTGACACTTCTAATGAAAATCTAACGTTTAGTATATCTTGAGGAATTTTTTCAAAGCTATTCTCTATTAAAACTTGATTAATTTAATATGTTTTAAGAGCCGTTAAAAGACCGTGTTACCGCGATAGGAGTCAATCAATTTAATATTTTTGATGTACGGTCGCGGCCACATAAAAGCGACCGGCACTTTTTCCTATTGTAAACATGTCACTTAAAAATGAAAAAAGTCAAATATTATTTAAATTGTCATTAGTGTCATTACTTACAAAATCATAATGCCTCACTTAAATATACCACAAAAAAGTAGTACAGTGACCCTTTTGGAAGATGATTGGTCAGAGAGAAGGGTAGCCGAACGATTTCAAGTGGCGAAAAGCACTGTTCATTATATAAATGCCCGATGGAATCGGAGACGTCCATTAGAAAGAAAGGTGGGGACTTGTCAGCAAAAAGTTTCAACAGAGGAAAGAGGTTAATGTTAGAAAAAGTGGCCGTTTTTCTGTTAATCTTTGGGGGTGAATGATTGCCAACGGTTTTGTTGTCTGCACACATGTTCAAAACAGGCTCAATGCATTAACATATATAGACATTATAGAGAACATCATGCTACCATCAGCCAACGGCATGCTTCCTGAAAATAAGTTTGTGTTCCAGCAGGATAATTGTCGAGTTCATACCGCCCAAACAGTAACAGAATGGCTGCAACGACACAATCTAGCAGTGCTGCCCAGGCCAACGCGTTGAACTGACCTTAATCCTATAGAGAATGTTTGGGGTTTGATGCTGAAGACAATTAATAAAGGAAATAATTTTTATCCACGAAATGCTGAGCATTTATGGAATACAATTCGAGAGGTATGGAACAGTTTTACTCCAGAGTATGCCCGTAATTTGGTAGCTTCCTTACCTAGAAGACTACGTTATTAATAAATATTAATTTTAATAAAGATTTGTAATTCTTTTCGTAGTAACATTATTGATTTTACATTAAAGTTGTAATAATATTGACAGCAAAAATTAAATAATATGATAATAAAACGTCAAAGTGACAGTCATTGCTGACAACATATATAACATTTTAAAAGCCTGATTTACCAACATTTATGAAGATAACACCAAGTGTCAAATTAGTGGTCGCTTTTATGTAACCGCGACCGTACAAACCATGTACAAACGGTTTACCCAATTTATGGGAGACAATTATGGCATATGAAATATAAATTTATATGCCTGCACTATTTGCAGCTTAGCTTAATTAATACTGTTGTAATTAGTAAAAAATAAGGTATTACAAATACTTATTAGTGTTATTACGTAGCACAAAAATATATTGATGAACAAAGCAGGTCCGAGGTGCTGGTTGAAAGAACGTTGGTGCTGATAGATGTGTATCGATATGTAATTCACTAAATAAAGCAATTAACCATAACGACTTAATTATTCTTAATAAAACAATCACAAAGGGAAACATACAAATAAGCATGACACATCCATGTAATTTATTTTTTATTGTGTATTACCTTGTTATATATTACAATTTCATCAAAAGCTAGACAAATATGAAAATATTTATATCAAACAAAACATCAGTATCTTACAATACCATTAGTCATTTTCATTGAAAGATGAGCTTGATGAATCACTAACACTTGTAATTAGCAGTGGTTCTCCGTGAATCTCCATTAACAATAACATGTTTGATGGCATTTATCCAGTTTTCACCAGAACTGTTAGTGACACTTTGTTTCAACAGTTCCCACATCGGTTATAGTTTAAATGTTGTATTGTGTTTGGCTCGATATCCTCTTATTTGAGCCCAACTCAGTTCAATTTTATTCAATTTCGCAGTGATATCGAGAAAATCTTAATAGGTACCTTTCTAGTGGTTTTCTCTATTACTTCATCAACCGCATACTTTATGGGGTTGCGTATTTTCTTTAAGTAAGCTTTAAGTAAGCTCGTATTCGATATAATCTACAGAATTTTCGGCATTGCGACTGTTTCCTGTAGGTGGTCTATATAATCTTGGACCCTGGTGACATGCATTCTTCTGCGTCAGACATACTAAAGTACTAATAAAATTCAAATAAACATTTTAATCAAAAACCATGAAATTCACAGAGATAAGTAAGGAAATATTGGATAAAATAACTACTCTAAAGGTGCAGTATAATGAACTTGACTTTTACATGAAAGTTTGCAAGAGACTGAAACGAAACGAAACTGCTAATTCTACAAGTTTCAATATGTCTGTCTCAGCTGTTGTACTAGCCCGAGCTGAAAACGCTATTGTGATGATTGGAATCATCATTTTTATTGTAAACCATTTCACGCCATTTATTCATTTTGCTTCTAACTAAGATTATATTTTAGTATGATACATATAAAATATTGAAGAATTTTTGTACAGAGCCGTTTTAGCTATTTTCCACAAATTCTTTTTTTTCTCGCTTAATATTGCTTTATATTAAAAAATCGCTCTGTACAAATTGAATACGGTAATTCAGGAATGCATAGAAAGAAGAAATTGTTTAAATTTTACTTTGTATCGAACAAATTTTGAAAAATCGGATTACCTTTATATCTATGCAACCAACGATACTCCAGTATGCTCTTAATTAGGAGATGGTAAGACACAATGCTTGAAACCTCTGAAACGAATCAAACAAAACGAGAACAATGTTTTGTCACCTATGAATGGATGCAATTATCCTAGCGAAGACATATGTACATAACCAAAAAGGTATACAAGTTACAGGGGAAGTAACGGCTGTCACTACATTAACCAAACGGGTCCAAGGTCGTGGAAAATTATCCACGACCTTGGCTGCAAACCCCATTGTATTAGGATCTTCTAGGAACCCGTTTGGTATGCAAGGTTAAACACTTTTCTACGCCAGGCGGTTTGCCAAGTAACCGTTAAAAAGAAAAATGTTATCTTCATAACAAAGAAACTCTATTTTTTTCGAATTACGAATTAAAGCACAATCTTAATTCGGAGTCTTGCAAAAGTAAGTATATCACTATTTAAGTACTTACTTAGTATTTTTCGCCACTTCGTAGCACAGCTTTTTTAATAATTGGATATTTATTTAACAAAATTAGTCAGATAGAACGCTTAATTTATTTTGTATCAATATCTATTTGTATAAATAGATAT
Source organism: Popillia japonica (assembly GCA_004785975.1). Classification (NCBI taxonomy): domain Eukaryota; kingdom Metazoa; phylum Arthropoda; class Insecta; order Coleoptera; family Scarabaeidae; genus Popillia; species Popillia japonica. Next base: position 9,298 of record SMLS01066685.1, read on the forward strand.
TGGCTAATAAATTCTAGCGACTAACTTCAAATAAACCGTCTTTAGTAGCACCCAATGAATATAAAACTGTTACTACCATAAATTAATTTTGCGATCCATTCTCGTACATGTACTGTCAGATCGAAAACACGATCGCAATCATCAAATGGAAAATTTGCGTTTATCTCTCGATAAACAAATACCTAAACAATCATTATTACGCTCACATGCCGAATGTATTCTATATTCGACGGCCACTGGCTGCAGTTGCGCGTTACGCTAGCAGCCAGACGATCCACTCACACGAATACGCAACTCCACTGCGCATCGGACGACGCCACGTTTGCCGTATACCTGCATCGTAGTCGTTCAGTGACGGTCGCCATAACGTATTCCGAACATTTTAGCTATTCGTTTAACATTTTGTAATGGGTGGAAGGTACAATTGCGCAGCGCCAGGTTGTACCAATAATTATCACAACTCCTCGGTTAGCTTTTTTCGGTTTCCGAAAGATCCTAAGCGGTAAGATGAATTATCGAATAGAATGATGTGTGCGAGTGTGGATGTATAGTTAGAGTGTAAATCTGCTATTGCGCAAGAGATTAGCGTATAGACGAAATTATTCATTGTATATGCTTGACATAGGTATTCGTAAAAATTTTATATAACCTTGCGTTGTTACAATGTGAACAAGTTGTTAAATGGCGAATTAAAATGCGCGTTACTTTATACAGGATGTTCAGTAACTGCATGGGTTCACTTGTTAATTTGAAGGATGCGCTACTGAGTCGATTGAAAATTCAAACAGAGACAGTGAGATATTTCCGTTTTTTACGATAACAAATTTAAATTATTCAAATATTGTCATCGTAGTAATACAACAAGTTTCTTGCAGAGATATTTTCATACGCTTTCATAAACATTTACCGGCATTCCACGTTACATTGACAGTCTTTAAGCTTTAATCGCAAGTTTTAAACGTCACCAATTATTGTTGTTGTGAAAAGTTTCTACTTGTTTGTATGACAGCGATTGTCATGATATAGACCGTTGGTTAATCTATTCGAAAATCTTTTATAGAGAATTATATAATTTCACTGTCCCGTCGTTAAGAGGTTCTATTTCAGGAGTAAAAACACAATTTCTGCCACATTTATCAAAAAAATATATTGTTACTTTCTAGCACCAGGAAATGCGGAATCTGTACTTACATAATTGTATTTTTTCTAAAACATTTTAATTACGTATTTTCTAATACAATATACGATAAATTATAAAAAGCATGTAACTTAATTTCAGAGCTGCACAATGGGTATACGCCTGCGGAAGAACACAACTTCTTGATGAGTTGGAAACCTTACATTATTCGGCGAGAATTTGCAGCAAACATTTCGAATCTCGAATGTTTCTTAACACCATGGGCAACAGATTACAACCAGATGCGGTACCGTCTAAATTTTCTGCCAATGAAGAGCAATTGTCGCCAAGTACCCCGGAGATCGTGACTAGAAGGAAACGTGGTATGTTGATCAGTCTGAAATTTCATTATATTGTAGTCGCGGAAATTATGGTTAAATTTTTGTGCGTCTAGGTAAAGGAGACCGCATTTCGGCACGCATTATAACTAATACGACGCCGAGTAGGCGACCACTACTACCGTCTACGTCAATTACAACTGCAGGTAATGAAATGCAAAAAAAATATATAACGAAAATTAGAATGATATTCTGTGTTTGATAGGAAAACCACAGCTTACTATAGCGTCAACGTCTGGTCCAACGTCATATAATATTATATTGAACAAACATATTCTACAAACTCCTCTATTACTTAACAATGGTGCGTATAATATAATACACTTTTAAACCGTTGAGTGGATACCTGGAATCTTTTTTTAGCTAAGCTACCAGAAACTACAACATCTGCGAGACAAGATAGAGACCTTTCCCTATTAAGTAACAGAGATCTCAAAGAAATGATTAAAACATTAGAGAATGAAAATGCAGCGTTAAGAAGAAAACATACAACAAAAATTACTAAACAATCTACTCAATCTTCAAGCAATCAATTCTCGACTGAATTTAAAGAACATTGCTTATGCTTATATTTCCTAGGACCAAACTTATATCACAGAGTATTTTCGAAAAAGTTGTGCTTACCAACCCCGAATGGATTACGAAATTATATACGCCAAACGCAATTTCCACCTGCCGTAACGCAAAGCACACTTGACCTACTCAAAACTAAGTTTAATAATTTCCAGCACTCGCACAAGTTTTGTACTCTTTGCATAGACGAAATTCGTTTAACAAGGGAATTATTTTATGGAACATCCGCCGATAAAATAATCGGGTTTCAAGATTTAGGGAACGATGTTGGAGAGTTTAAGCCGGCTTCTAAAGCTCTAGTAATTATCGCAAAAGGATTCTACTCTAATTGGCAACAACCTATCGCGTATTATTTCATTGGCTCGGGGTCATATCCGCAGGTGCTTAAAAATATTATATTGGAAGCGATTACAGAATTACGGACAATCAATTTGAGAGTTTTAGCTGTGATATCAAATATGACACCAAGTATTGTGCGTTTGACCGAAATTCTTCAAGTAACCCCACAATCTCCGTTCTTTCTTTGTAAAAACGAGAAAATTATGTTTCTTTATAATACCGAAAATTTGCTCACCATTACCAGAAATGATTTTATAAAAACCAATTTTGTCGTCAGCGATAAGTCCACTTGCTGGTCGCATTTATTGAAGCTATCGAATCATGACAAGAAATGCACAATAAAGGTCGCACCAAATTTAAGTACACCACATTTTTGTCCAAGTAAAGGTGAAAATCGACAGAAAAAGGTCAAATATGCTCGCGATATTTTCAATCTAAATACAGCCACTAACACGTTATTGTACGCAAGGCTTAATGGCCTTCCATCAGATGCGGAAGCAACTGCAATATTTATTAGAAATATAAGCAATATATACAGTGCCTTAAATGGTTCACAAAACAACGACATTGGAAAAAAGCTAAAAAATGCATCGGAGTGCGTTACCCACTTCCAAGAAGCGTACGAATTTTTTGACAACTTAGGAATTGTGTCTGAAAATAAATCAATCGATATCAGTGATGTGTCATCTATTTTAGGTTGGAAGATCACAATTAAGGGTATATTAGCCATATTTGAAATGTTACAGCAAGAAAGCTTAACACTTCCAAATTCGCTCAGTGTTAATCATGACTGTTTTAAACCCCTTTTTCGTTATTTTAAAAATAGCGTACGTAAACCCGTTAATCCCACCCCAATAAAATTTTATAAAGCGTATAAGAAATGTTTTTCTGGAAATATGATCAATTCTGGAATTGACATTTGCAAAGAGAATTACGAAAGTATGTCAGCTAAACTAGATAAATTACCTGTTAATCATCACAGTGCAGAAATTAAGAATTTGGTTGAATTAGATTTAGATTATCAAAAAAATGAGGAATTAGCACGAAGTTTCTCGACCCATATCTCAGATTATTTAATTAAGAAATGCTCGGCAAAACATACCTGTGAAACGTGCAAAGAATATGTGAAAAAATATGAAGAGTCATACAATTTCAGTCTGCCCTACTACATTAACATATATGAAAATATAGACCACCGCCTCAGTGAAGAGCCTGTTTTGAACGAAGATAATTTTATTTACTTTATTGGATCTATGGAGAAGATATTTCAGCAGAACTTTGAAAACATTTGTTATAAAAGTAACTTTATGCATGAGCTTACAACATTATTTACACAGATAAAGTATGAGCATCCTTGTCGATTATTTCCGTATTATTATCTCTACGAAATGTATGGTAGAATAAGATTATTTCACGCATTAAAACGTAGCAATAAAAAGCTTAGGGATATCCGTTATAAAAATAAAATTGTTTGGAAAGATGATATGTAATATCTATGTATATCTCACCTATATTTTTTGTACATTTTTGATTAAAATTGTTAAATATATAATTCTAGCCATAACGTTTCTATTTTTTTTTCTGTTGTGATAAATATCCTGAAATGTACTTGTCGAATGTATTTCGTTATTTATCTGCTCTTCTCTCTCAAGTTAGTTCTCATGTTATTAAAAGAACAAAAAGGTGGTTGGTAGAAATTATCCAACCATGTATTGCATGAAATAAATAATAGCCTCCGCTGCAAATTATCCAAAACGGAACTAACTCCACAGAATTAACAAATTGGAAAAAAACTTGCCCAAAAACCTTTATTTTACATTTAATTTATTTTCGCAAAGGCTTGCTTTGATAATTATGAAGTTTCCCTAATTTAACAACTAAAACATTAGCCACACAAGGAACTAGCAAATAATCCTTTTAAAAATATTGTCAGCTTATTGACATCCGAATAAAAATGTTAATCGAAAGTGTTATGTATTCTAGCTGTTCGAAAACTTTATGGTGATTTCGAGGTCGGTAGCAAATAAAAAGAAAAATGGTCAATATCCGGCAGTAAAAGCAGAAGTAGTAGAAATGGCCGTTTTGGGACACGTTGCTATCCATCCTAGAGTGAGTACAAGAACATGAGCAACATCCACAAAAATTAAACGCGTGGGATGAAATTTTTTGTAATAAAATTGTTGGATCTTCTTCTTGGATGGTAGTTTGAACGGAGAGATGCATTCGGCATTGTTAGTAAACAACCTGGATCCGATACCGACTAACAGAGTTGGAAGAACTCAAATTAACGATATCCTAAAAAACAAAAGTGATATTAAAAGGATGTATGAAGAAGCTGTTAATTTGAATCAGAAACGGAAATTCCTTAAAACGGGTGGAGTAGCAGTGGATCAAGTTGTGTATAAGTGGTTTTGCATGGCTAGAAATAAAAACATTCCCATATCTGGATCATTGATTAAACAAAAGGCGCTAGAGACAGCAAGAAATTTAAACATTGAGAATTTTGCTGCTTCAAATAGTTGGTTGGAATGTTTCTGTCGAAGGCACAATATCACTTTTAAATCAATTTGTGGTGAGTCCGCTGATGTAAATTTGGAAGATGTAGAAGCATGAAAATCTAAATTTCCCTTAATTTTAGAGGATTATTCCCCGAAGGATGTATGTATTTAATGTTGACGAAACAGGTCTGTATTATCGTACCATGCCAAATAAAACTTTTGCATTAAAATACGATAAATGCAATGACAAAAAATTAGCAAAACAACGGTGAACTATTTTACTCTGCGCAAATCCATTACCTGTCTTTTGCGGCCACCTTTGAATAACGGCCAACAATTTTGATTTTTTTAGTGGCCGCTATTCACAGTACACCGTTCACAGACTCATACGCGTCCCCACTTCTTAGCGAATTTTCATACCCATTACCTCTTCGCGGCTTTATTTATCCTATTTCTCAAAACGACCGGTATATCGTTGATATAACGTTTGTTATAAAAATATCTGAGTAGGTTCTATAGTTCTCAGTTGTTATAACACCAAAAGTTTCTATAAAAGATTTTTTTGTCTTTTTTAGGAAAAAATGTGCATTGGCAACCTTCAATGGATGTAACGTATTTCAAGAATACACACACTTGTATGTATTCTACATAGTATGGTGCATATTTCAGAATAATCCTACTAAAGCTACCTGTAGCCTGAGATAACGTTGATTTGCAAACGTTGTAACTTACATACTTGCAATATGGTACAACGAATACGAAGCACGTTTACAAATTGTTTTCTGCTTATCACTTGTAAATCGCTAATCAGCGTGGCTTTAGCCTGAAACGCGTTTCGTTTTTGCAGCTTAATAATTATGTATTATGAAAAGGCAAATACACGTTAGGATATGCATCCCACATATATATCATTTGGAAGCAATCCGTACGAATATCTATAATCATAGCCGTTTTAAAAACAAATATTTACAAGGAATAAGATCACACACCCAGTAATACCACAGGAATATCTTAGATTAGATTAGAGGTTGCCCTACGGGCCTCTTTCACCGCGACCTTCCCGATTCATTGTGATCCCCAGTAATCCTAGAAGGCGCCCTCTAACTCTGTCCTCTTTATGAGGCTTAACGTCCTTGACAGCGGCTCCTGTGTGTAGCAGAATTAGAAACCTTGTCCTTGCCAGGCCTTCGTAGTGACACAGTACATGGACTGGGGTTTCTTCCTCCTCCTTGCAGAATCTGCACGTGGCATCTTCCGCTAAGCCTATGTTATACATATGCCTATTTAGTCTACAGTGACCTGTCAACAGGCCTACTAACATTTTGACTGTTTTCCTGTCTTTATCTAGTAGGTCTCTAGTGAATTCAGGTTTCTGTTTTTTTAGGAATTGCC